>JARYHS010013630.1:147444588-147636438 GCA_031002005.1 Vandiemenella viatica
GGTACAACCACGCAACAGCTGAGACATACAATGTTCGTTTTGTGTTAGCAAATTGATTGTCACTTAAAAACAATGCTGTTGACTCAACTGGTAATACAAATTTATTATTCTCACTACTACAGTTTAGTCCATCATTACTAATTAAACTTACCAACTTATCTGAATCAGTTCCTAAAACTGGTTTAACATCTGCTTACTGACTTCCTCCACAAATAATTATTTTTCTCAGCAACTACTACTTCACTATTAGCTTCCACATCAAAGAGAGTACAAACATAGTGTCATCTAAGTCACATTCTGTACAATTTTCAAATTAGAAACTGGTTCAAATAAATCCTTACTCCCACCCATTTCTTCAATGTCATCATCTACACCAAATAAAGAGCTAAATAACGTATCAGCTAGGTCAAAATTAGGACATTTTTCCAACTTAGGGATTGGTACATAAGGCTTTTCAACCTCTCTCTTCAGAAGACAAATACTTTGACTTACAATTCTCCTCCTCATCTGGGTCTCCTATCCACACCACTGTATCACCTTCATCTTCAAGATATTTGAGAAACTCCTCGATTTCAGCACTTCTACAAACTTCATTACCACCTATCCTAGCACACATAGTCCCAACTATGCCATTCTGGACCTTACAAGTTTCTGATAGCCACACTGTAGTATGCACTATAAATTCTGCACCCCTTTTTGTAATTAGCAGTGACCATTTCGAAAATCTTCTACATGAAAATTATTACTTTCGCACACTGATTCTAGTGATAAGGTACTATGGTGGTCCCCTTCCCACTTTATCTTATTATCAGTTTTAAATCATCAACATCATTAATTACATCTATCATAACCTTATCCTGAAATTCACTTGCTGCTACCCCCACCTCTTCCAATAAATCTTCTCGGGGATTATTCATAAAAATGGAATTAACGCTATAGCAGTTGGTACCTGGACCCACCTTCTTGTCCACCACTGCGGGGCCCATACAGGGTGGTCTTTAGTTTACCTGCCCCCCATGCTGCCTTTCCCTTTCAGATTGAGGGTTCTGTTCTCTCACTCCCCATTATCATTCCTTCTTGCATAATTATCACGATCCCTTCCCCTCGATCTACCATCCCTTGACCCATTACCCCTTCTAGGGGGACTCCTGCTGCCCCTCCTATGGTGTTGATGGTGGTAATGTTGTTCATTGAATGACTCCTGGGCATCCAAGCGTCTCAACAATTCCGAAACTCTATCCACATTTACTACATCCAAAGTGGCAATTAAATTTCTTGTTTGCTGAGGTAGCCTAGCTCCTATCAAATCAATAAATTCCTCCTCTCCATAAGGATGGTCTAAATACTTACAACGGATCCAACATTTATGAAAAAAATCATGTTGAGTTTCCCTACCAGGTTTATAGGGCCTTCCAGTCATCAACTCTCTCTTTTCTTGAATCTGCCTGCTTGTCGACCAAAAATGTTTCAAAAAGTTTTCTTTAAACAGCTTGTAGTCAGTCACTTCCCTAGCTTGTCTATCACCCCATGCCCTAGCATAAGACTTTAGATGTTTACCCACAAGTGCAATTTTCTTACTATCGGGTAACAAATTAAAATAGTCTGATCTTTCAAAATTATCTATAAATTCAATAGGGTGAAGCCTCCCACTATCATCATAGAATTCAAATTCTTCTTTTACATCGACACTGAAATTTGGATTACCTGTTAAGGGAACTGACTTAACTGAACCTGTAACCCAGTAACCTTTTTTTCTAACTGATTTACATTACTTTCTAATCCACGCGCTAACTGTTCCTGTTGATTTACCAATGCGTTAACATTTTTCCCTATACCAAACACTTCCTGTCTTAACTCATTAGCTTTAACATCATTAGCTTGGAATAAAGCAACATATTCCTCCCTCATTTTATCACAATTTTCACTGACTTCCTTCACCTCTTTATAAATTAAATTTTCACATTCAGCCTTATTCTGTTCACAAAATTTTGTAACTTTCTCAAATTTCTCCTGACATTCTGTTACTACCTTCCCCAATTTAGAATCTAAATTGTTAATATCTTCCTTGAATTGAGAGCTAAAACCCTGAAATTGCTCTGTGATTTTAACATCAAAACATTTAGTCAATTCAGAGAATTTGCTCTCAAAATCAAATTCATTTTTAAACTCAGAAAACTTACTGTCAAACTTACTATCAATTTCGGAAAACTGAGACTTAATTTCAGAAAATTTGTTATCGAATTTACCATTGATTTCTGCAAACTGAGAATTAATTTCAGAAAATTTGCTATCGAATCTGGCTACAAAAGACTCTAGAATTGCTTGTAGGTTCTGACTATCAGCCATTTTTAGTAATTAGCCAAATCAATATAAAAAACAAAATCAAGGAAAATTAAAATCTTTCCAATCTGCCACACATAAAATAAATCACTTGAATATTCAGTGCCGTACTTACAGTTATTCCTCACTTTTGTATCACATTAAATTTCCCTTAGAAGCACTTATTTAACTATTAAACACCACACTGACTTCAAACACTTAACCACACTTTTCACAATTCACTGTAGGAAGACGATTTTGAGGCCGAAGGAAATCCACTCGTCGTCGGAAGATTACATCCGATTCCCGATGGAAAAATCTCCGCCTTAGGCCGAAGTAGGTCAGCTTGCCGTCAAATCCGTGTCGTCTGTACAACCTCTACGTGTCTAGCCGGTCGAAATTTCCTCGCAACTTTCTGCAGATTCTTTTTAGAAGATAAACATCCCACAGATGTTTAAGAACTTCTCGTCATGTCAACGGTCGCCATGTTAAGGTTCTTTGGTGGTTTAAGAACTGATTAATTACTTTAAAAAGTCCACCAAACAAGTTAAGTTGAGATGCTCGTTTATTTTCAATCAAAACAAGTCTGCGACATTCACAAGCATAGTTGTTACAATCCAAAGATGCAATACTGACTTGCATGAATGTCTCTGTAACACTGAATTAATACTTAATGCAAACTAAAACTCTGTCCAGGCGATCTGTTTATATAGAGTCTATCGAATTTACGAGAATTCTTCAAAGGCATCCGCCCGATATTTCTCGATCATTAACAATCACTCAAACAATCAAACATATTAAAAACAATCGGAATTGATACAAAATTAATTAATAACATTACAAAATGATTAGAAATGGTAATTAGAGATACTTAAATACAAAATTATTTACAGAAATCTTTTCAAATGGTGGAAAATTGTCCTGTAGACATCGTAACTTACATTAATATGTAATTACAAACTTTTAAGAAATTCTCTTGCACCATTCGGTTCTTAAACATATTAAATGGTCTTTAAATACTTTTCTTACCTAAAACAAAGTCTATATACACTTATTTACAAGAAATTACAAAATAAACATATCAAATCACTTTCAACCAAACTTTAGCTCATTACAGATATTTCACACAGTCCAATACTATCCAAAATACAGGTATTAGGGCTGTTACAACGTCCAGGTCGCATTTCAACCTAACCATGTCAGCATCGAGATAACATTTAACGAGAAGTGTAATCGAGATATACATAAAAAAAAAATATCTTAAATTTTCATTTGTCTTGTGGTATTACGTAGCAATCCTCACGGAATTACTAGGTCGTAATTAATACGTACGCTGATAGTTTTTTATCATTAGAAGCATGTATTAAACCTTTAATGTTGAGAATAATAAAGGCTTAGAACAACTGAACCTTTTTTTTTTTGTATTTACGGTGATGGTATTAAGCTGCAATTCTGCTCTGTACGTGCGTGTTTATGACGTAATCCAGCTTTTATTAATTTTATATTTTATGGCTTTGTTTAGTAATGTAATGGTTTTTAACATAAACAGAAGTTTTTGTTATGTTCGTACTTTTGGAAAGTAACCTATTATGACAACTGAACGGTTTTTCGCGTTATATTCTGCGTTATACACTTGATTTTCTGACATAATCTAACTTTTATTAATTTCATAATTTATTAAATTGTTTAGTAATGCAGTTTTTACGTCAACCGTTGCGCCGAAATTTGATGATGAATTCTTATATATCTCAATGAGACAGATAGAAAGTAAAAAAATACACATCTCGCTTAGGTCTCGAGGCATCGAAAGTAAAAAATTATTTATAGGTTTAGTTTCTTTTCCTTTTGACAACGATTTTCTTCTGCTTTCAACTTGACCACAAACGCTAGAAAGAAAACAAAACTCCCATTGTACATGTCCAGCGTGTAGTACCTTTCTGGTCCAGGTTGCATTTCAAACTATCAACCTCAATTTAGAGAAACAATATCCCAAGGGCAAAGCAATACTTTAAATTTCATTTTCAATGTGTCTCGTCAAGTTAGATAAGAAGCCATCGTCTGGTATATATATATATATATATATATATATATATATATGTATATATATATATATAATTACATAAGAATACATCACCAAAGTGCAACGCAACTGTTGAAAGATTTTTCATAAAAGAGAATTCACATGTTTCTGATTGGACGAATACTGTTGTAGAAGTAAATCGACATGGAATTTTGTTTCCTTGTGAAGAAAGTTGAAATCGGTTCTTACGATCCACGATGGTAACTTCAACATTTCTGAGATACAAAAACTTAACTCAAACAAAAATACTCTGTTAGACAAAAAAGGGGGTGTAGAGAAATTGGTACAGGGGCGTATGCTCGGTTGCAAATTAAATCAAACTATAAAGCGAGCTTGATGGTTGAACGGAAGCGCTCAAGCCTTGCACTCAAGAACACCTGTATTCAAATCAACGTCCCGCCATCCAGTTTTCGGTTTTACATGGTTTCACAAGCAATATACTCAGGATGTGACGCATACCTTTTGGGTCCGGAGCTTAACATTAAATTTTTCCTCACTTAAAAGCTTATATAAATTATTACCACATCTATATCTATAAAACGAAAACCGGATAAATTTGTCTTATAAAAACTCGGAAACTACGGAGCGGATTTAAAACTTAGAATCTCAGTTCAGTTGTTTCCGTTTCTACGTTAAATAACGCAGGAGCATTAAATGAAATTCTGAACGTATGATGACGAATCCCAAAAGTGGAAGTATCAAATGTTGCATACTTCGCACTAAACATACAACTACAACGTTCGGACCATAGGCTTTAATGAAAGCAATTAGATAACTTTACAATAATAACTATTATGAACACTAAACACTAAACATTTATTTCGGGATATTCAATTTTTAAACGCCATAGACAGCCGAAGAAACAACAGATTTTCTTTAAGCACGATCTCTGGACAATAGTCTTCTGTTTACGACGATATTATTCTAGATTCACTTTTGATATTTGTATAAAAGGCTGAATCTGCGGAGTTAAAGTATCTGGCGCTTCGAGCAAAAAGTATATTCACTTCGCAATTGAATCGAATGTGAGTTTCCAGCATAATCTAGCGTTTTTCAATAATCTAATAATGCAATTTCTTAACAAAATTAGTGAAGCTTGATATACATGAATCTTTTCGGATGAATGAAAATAGTGTACGTGCAAATAAACTTCAACCCACCCGTTTCTCGGTAGGGGACGGGTGAATCTAGGTTTGCTTTAATTCCGAAAAAATCTGGTGCGGATTTTATGAAATTTTGAGCAAATGTTTCTCTTTGTGGGAATAAAAATAGGGTACGCGTAAATCTACACCAACTATACCGGGCAACGCCGGGAACTCCGCTACTCTGTGATGTCTGCTGCTGCCATATAGGGACTTGGCTCTGAACTGTTTCATACTCGCGACCTCTTTAAGCATCAAATTCTGAAAAATTCTTTCCTAATTTAAGATTTTACCTAATTGGAGACCTTAATATTTAAAACGTTACGCCATTTATCGATTTCGGTTAGATATCGTAGGAGATAAATGGTTCGAAATTTAAAAAAAAAAAAAAATCATAAAAACCTGTTGATTCTTGGCCGACGTCATTCTCCTCTGAAAGAAGACCACAGAAGGATGGTCAAAACGTCGGCTACAAGAAATATGACGCGGCGTCACTCGGACAGCAGCCATGAAAGAATCAACTGACTGTGGCCGCGAAATACTAAAAAAAAAAAAACCATGTTGTTGAAATAATATTGACCCATTTAAGGGTCGAATTCCAAAAAATTCTTTTTTTTTACAAAAAATATGCTGTGATCAAAGCGGACACCCTGGTCTTTAAAATTATATCGCATTTATCGATTTCGGTTAGGCAACAAGCGAGGTAAAAAAAAAAAAAAAAAATTAGAAATGCTGAAATTTTTGCCCCTTAATGGTTGAATTTCGAGAAATTTCTTTCTTAAAATATGATGTTACCAAAGCGGATAGTAACTACTAATTTATCAATTTCAGTTAGGTATCAAGGGAAATAAATGGCTCATGACAGAAAAATGCTTTATATAAATATTAATACTTTCGCCCTTTAAGGATCGAAATTTAAAAATTACTTTCTTAAAATAAGGTGTAACGAAAACGAAGACCTTATAGAGACCTCAGTATTTAAAATGATACCTCGTTTATCAATTTTTGTTTAATTATCAAGGGAGAAAACTGACTCTGGAAACAAAAAACGCATTTTAGAAATACTGATGTTTTTGAGTTTTAAGGGTTCAATTCAGAAAAATCCATTCTTAAAATAGGATGTGACCACGTCGGAGACCTTAATCTTTAGAATGATACCTCACTTATCTATTTTGGTTAGATATTAATGGAGATAAATAGCTCGTGACACAAAAACCGTTGATACTTTTTCCATTTAACGGTTGAATTCCAAAAAAAAATCTTTCTTAATATATGATGCCGCCAAATCGGAGACATTACTCCTCATAATCCTACTTCATTTATCTATTTCGATAAGGTATCCAGGAAAATAAATTATTCGAGACACAAAACGCATTTTAGAAATATTGACATATTTGCCCATTAAGGGTCGAATTTCCTTTCTTAAAATGTAATCCGACCACGGCGGAGACCTTAATCTTTAATATTATACCTCATTTATCTACATTGGTTAGATATCAAGGGAAATAAATGGCTCATAACACAAAAACGGGTTATAGAAATATTAATACTTTTGCCCTTTAAGAGTCGAATTCCGAAGAATTCATTTTTTAAAATATGATTTGATCAAAACGGAGACCTTGATTTCTAAAATAATGACTCATTTCTCGATTTCGGTCAGATATCAAGGGAGATAAATAGGTCGATACAAAAAAACCTTATGGAAATAATAGTAATTTTGCCCTTTATCGGTCGAATTACGAAAAATTGCTTTCTTAAAATATAATGTAACCACGGCGGAGACCATAATCTTTAAAATGATACCTGATTTATCTATTTTAGTTACATATAAAGGGAGATCAATAGTTCATGACACAAAAACACGTTAGAGAAATATTGATACTTTTGCCATTTAAGGGTCGAATTCGTTGGTTGTCTGTAAGCGTATTTGTAGAAATTAAAGGAGAAAATCTTGATCTTTTTGTTCGGACTTCAGTTTGGGATTATGTTTTTCTCCTCTATTTATATCGTTTGTTATTGTCTGGTTATTTGTGAAATTTGAAGGATATTTGGAATTTATATTTAATGTCGTTTATATTTATGTATCTGTAAACCTTTAAATAACACTGTGAAGTAAAATAAATATACATACTCTGTATTAATACATCAAAAGATTATTTTAATAAAAAATCCTTCGCACTAAGAAATACTGAGAACGTAT
The DNA here is from genome assembly GCA_031002005.1 of Vandiemenella viatica. Lineage (NCBI taxonomy): Eukaryota > Metazoa > Arthropoda > Insecta > Orthoptera > Morabidae > Vandiemenella > Vandiemenella viatica. Next base: position 147,452,330 of record JARYHS010013630.1, read on the forward strand.
TAAAGCAGTAAAAAAAATTATTTTATTACGGAAAAATATAAACAAAAAATAATATACAATAATCTTATATATATATAAAAATAGACGTGTTTTTTCCTATATTTCACTTTTCAGCCACCACTACCTAGCACAATCACTGATGTTTGTGGGTGGAAGTAGCATGGAGTTTCCTGTCATGCACATCATTGGCCGAATGCCGATAGCTGTGGGGATGTGGGAGATATAATGATTAAAGTTGGTCAGTGCAGGGCGTTTTCATCTTTCGACCAAAAATTCGATCCTCCGTATACTTCTCTTTCCTGCCACAACTACATAACATAGACCTTTGGTGTTTGTGTGTGGTAGTAGAATCGTCTTTCCTGTCATGCATTATGGTTGTTAGATGTCGGTAGCTATGGGGGTGTGGGAGATATGGGGGTTGAAAATGGTCGACCTGTGGCAATTTCATATTTCTGCCAAAGACAAAAGTGTCATGGTGTATCACTTTTCAGCGAAAACTATAGATCACAGATAACTGGCGTTTGTGTGTAGTAGTAGCACAGAGAATTTCAGAAACTGCGGTACTGTGGTAGATATGGTGGTTGTAAGTGGCCGACCAAGGATATTTTCGTATTTCGCCTGTCTCCGAATATAACACTTTTCTGCCACAACTACACAGCATAGATCATTGGTGTTTGTGTTTGGTAGTAGAATCGTATCTCATGTAGTGCACTATGGTTGTTAGATGTCGGTAGCTATGGGGGTGTGGGAGAAATGGGGGTTGAAAGTGGTCGACCTGTGGCAATTTCATACTTCTGCCAAAGACAAAAGTGTCATGGTGTATCACTTTTCAGCGAAAACTATAGATCACAGATAACTGGCGTTTGTGTGTAGTAGTAAAACAGAGTCATCTTTCGATCACAACAGCGGCCGAATTTCAGAAACTGTGGTACTATGGTAGATATGGTGGTTGTAAGTGGCCGACCAAAGATATTTCCGTACTTCGACTGTCTCCGTTTATGTCACTTTTCTGCCACAACTACATAGCATAGAGCATTGGTGTTTGTGTTTGGTAGTAGAATCGTATCTCATGTAGTGCACTATGGTTGTTAGATTTCGGTTGCTATGGGGGTGTGGGAGATATGGGGGTTGAAAGTGGTCGTCCTGTGGCAATTTCATATTTCTGCCAAAGACAAAAGTGTCATGGTGTATCACTTTTCAGCGAAAACTATAGATTACAGATCTCTGGCGTTTTTGTGTACTAGTAGCACAGAGTCACCTTTCGATCACAACAGCGGCCGAATTTCAGAAACTGAGGTACTGATATGGTGGTTGTAAGTGGCCGACCAAGGATATTTTCGTATTTCGACTTTCTCCGCATATGTCACTTTTCTGCCACAACTACATAGCATAGAGCATTGGTGTTTGTGTTTGGTAGTAGAATCGTATCTCATGTAGTGCACTATGGTTGTTAGATGTCGGTAGCTATGGGGGTGTGGGAGATAATGGGGGTTGAAAGTGGTCGACCTGTGGCAATTTCATACTTCTGCCAAAGACAAAAGTGTCATGGTGTATCACTTTTCAGCGAAAACTATAGATCACAGATAACTGGCGTTTGTGTGTAGTAGTAACACAGAGTCATCCTTTCGATCACAACAGCGGCCGAATTTCAGAAACTGTGGTACTGTGGTAGATATGGTGGTTGTAAGTGGCCGACCAAGGATATTTTCGTACTTCGACTGTCTCCGATTATGTCACTTTTCTGCCACAACTACATAGCATAGAGCATTGGTGTTTGTGTTTGGTAGTAGAATCGTATCTCATGTAGTGCACTATGGTTGTTAGATGTCGGTAGCTATGGGGGTGTGGGAGATATGGGGGTTGAAAGTGGTCGTACCTGTGGCAATTTCATATTTCTGCCAAAGACAAAAGTGTCATGGTGTATCACTTTTCAGCGAAAACTATAGATTACAGATCTCTGGCGTTTGTGTGTACTAGTAGCACAGAGTCACCTTTCGATCACAACAGCGGCCGAATTTCAGAAACTGAGGTACTGATATGGTGGTTGTAAGTGGCCGACCAAGGATATTTTCGTATTTCGACTTTCTCCGCATATGTCACTTTTCTGCCACAACTACATAGCATAGAGCATTGGTGTTTGTGTTTGGTAGTAGAATCGTATCTCATGTAGTGCACTATGGTTGTTAGATGTCGGTAGCTATGGGGGTGTGGGAGATATGGGGGTTGAAAGTGGTCGTCCTGTGGCAATTTCATACTTCTGCCAAAGACAAAAGTGTCATGGTGTATCACTTTTCAGCGAAAACTATAGATCACAGATCTCTGGCATTTGTGTATGGTAGTTACACAGAGTCACCTTTCGATCACAACAGCGGCCGAATTTCAGAAACTGTGGTTGTGTGGGAGATATGGTGGTTGTAAGTGGCCGACCAAGGATATTTTCGTATTTCGACGAAAGGCATGTGTCTCCGCAGATTTCACTTTTCTGCCACGACTACATAGCATAGAGCATTGGTGTTTATGTGTGGTAGTAGAATCGTGTCTGTTGTCGTGCACTATGGTTGTTAGATGTCTGTAGATATGGGAGTGTGGAAGATATGGGGGATGAAAATGATCGACCTGCGGTAATTTCATATTTCTGCCAAAGACAAAAGTGTCATGGTGTATCACTTTTCAGCGAAAACTACAGATCACAGATAACTGGCGTTTGTGTGTAGTAGTAGCACAGAGTCACCTTTCGATCACAACAGCGGCCGAATTTCAGAAACTGTGGTACTGTGGTAGATATGGTGGTTGTAAGTGGCCGACCAAGGATATTTTCGTATTTCGACTGTCTCCGCATATGTACACTTTTCTGCCACAACTACATAGCATAGATCATTGGTGTTTGTGTTTGGTAGTAGAATCGTATCTCATGTAGTGCACTATGGTTGTTAGATGTCGGTAGCTATGGGGGTGTGGGAGAAATGGGGGTTGAAAGTGGTCGACCTGTGGCAATTTCATACTTCTGCCAAAGACAAAAGTGTCATGGTGTATCACTTTTCAGCGAAAACTATAGATCACAGATCTCTGGCATTTGTGTGTAGGTAGTTACACAGAGTCACCTTTCGATCACAACAGCGGCCGAATTTGAGAAACTGTGGTACTGTGGTAGATATGGTGGTTGTAATTGGCCGACCAAAGATATTTCCGTACTTCAACTGTCTCCGCTTATGTCACTTTTCTGCCACAACTACATAGCATAGAGCATTGGTGTTTGTGTTTGGTAGTAGAATTGTATCTCATGTTGTGCACTATGGTTGTTAGATTTCGGTTGCTATGGGGGTGTGGGAGATATGGGGGTTGAAAGTGGTCGTCCTGTGGCAATTTCATACTTCTGCCAAAGACAAAAGTGTCATGGTGTATCACTTTTCAGCGAAAACTATAGATCACAGATCTCTGGCATTTGTGTGTGGTAGTTACACAGAGTCACCTTTCGATCACAACAGCGGCCGAATTTCAGAAACTGTGGTTGTGTGGGAGATATGGTGGTTGTAAGTGGCCGACCAAGGATATTTTCGTATTTCGACGAAAGGCATGTGTCTCCGCAGATTTCACTTTTCTGCCACGACTACATAGCATAGAGCATTGGTGTTTATGTGTGGTAGTAGAATCGTGTCTGTTGTCGTGCACTATGGTTGTTAGATGTCTGTAGCTATGGGAGTGTGGAAGATATGGGGGATGAAAATGATCGACCTGCGGCAATTTCATATTTCTGCCAAAGACGCATGTGTTAAGGTGTATCACTTTTAAGTGAAAACTATCAATCGCAGATCACTGGCGTTTGTGTGTGGTAGTAACACAGAGTCTCCCATCGATCACAACGTTGGCCGAAATTCGGTAACTGTGGTAGTGTGTGAGATATGGTGTTTGAAATTGGTCGATCATGAATATTTTCGTATTCCATCCAAAGACTTGTGTGTATCCGTAAATTTTACTTTGCTGCCGGAGCTACATAGCGCAGAAGACTGGTATTTGTGTGTGGTAATAGTATCGAGTCTCCCATCGTGGACTATGGTGGTTAGATGTCTATAGCTGTCAATATGAATTCTTTACAATCACGAACGAAGTCGTGGGTACCAGCTAGTAAAGAATAAAATATTTTGCTATCTCGCTTACTCGAGATATTGTATCTGAAATGTAAGGAGGTTAGGGTGAGATCCGGTCTGTACCAGAAAATGTTTTTCACCAAAACCACCATATCTACATGGTGGAAATGCACTATAGGTGTTTTATTTTCTTCCTAGTGATTGTTGATAGGTTGAAATACAGCCTGGACCAGAAGAAAAAACACCAAAAGCAGAAGGCACTATATCTATGACTGATTTTTAACATGCTATATCTCGAGAACCAAGCGAGATATCAAAAAAAAATATTTTTTATTTTCGATTTATTTCTTCGAGTTTCACAAGAATTCATCATCAGATTTTGGTGCCACGGTAATGATAGAACTGCCACCCTTCCAGCTGTCACTATGCTTCGGTATAGGTGTCTGTTGAGGAAGGACATTTCTGTGGAACCTTCCGGACGTAATCCTGGAATCTCGTCTACGTGGTTCTGTATTTGTGCTTTGGTATATCTTAGGGGGATTAGGTTGCGCGTCTATGCTCTGAGGCTGCAGGGGTGTCCCCTGGTTGTTGGGTAATGTCGGGAATTGTGAAATATCTCTGCCGCGGCCCTAGCGTAGTGACTGTTGTCAAATGAGGCCAGTGCCTCCCGGTAACTAATTTCTTGAAAAGCCATCCTACTTTTTATGGCTTTCTGTTTCATAAATTCCGGGCATCTTTTATCAATGGCCGAATGGGGACCTGCGCAATGCAGACAGACGGGTTGAGAGGGGTTTGAGCAATTATTGCTCTCGTGTGAGCTGCCGCAAAGCTTACAGCGCGTTTGGCTACGGCATTGTTTCTGTTGTGGCCATAGCGAAAACAGTTAAAATACTGAAGAACCGATTGTACGTATGGTTCTACCGGCAGCGGACACCATTGATTTTAACATTCTCTGGCCTTCTCTGGGACTTAAATGTAATGGCACAAACCGGCAGGGCTTTCTTTGTAGTCAAACCGTTTTCGACCGTGTTTTTGTAAAACCTTCTTATTGCATTGACTTTAACTGGGCTACAAATGACTGCTAAAATCTCCTCTTCTGTTAGTGACGTCTCTATGTTCCTGATTATTCCTTGTCTAGTAACTAGGTGGCTAGCGATATATGCTTCCAGATTATGTCTAGGGAAAACGTTGCTTTCACTGAATGATTGGCTGCCGTCGCTGTAGATAGTTCTATTTTAATCCGATTTTTGGGGATTCTATCATTACCGTGGCGCCACAATATGATGATTGATTCTTATAGAACTCGACAAAACAAATCGAAAATAAAGAATAAATTTTTTTGATATTTCGCTTGGTTCTCGAGATATCGTATCTCAAAATTGACGTAGTTAGGTTGTAATACGGCCTGGACCAGAAGAAAAATTTCGCTATATCCAAATTTGATGATGAATTCTTACGTAACTCGATGAGACAAATGGAAAATAAAGAATAAAATTTTTTGATATCTCGCTTAGTTCTCGAGATATTGTATCTCAAAAGTGATGAGGTTAGGGTGAGACCTGCCTGGACCAAAAAAACTTTTTTCACCAAAACCACCATATCTACATGGTGGAAATGCACTATAGGTGTTTTATTTTCTTCCTAGTGATTGTTGTTAGGTTGAAATACGGCCTGGACCAGAAGAAAAAACATCAAAAAGCAGAAGTAACTATACCTATGGCTGATTTTTAACATGCTATATCTCGAAAACCAAGCGAGATATCAAAAAACTTTATTCTTTATTTTCGATTTATTTCGTTGAGTTCTGCAAGAATTCATCATCAGATTTTGGCGCCACGGTAATGATAGAACTGCCCGATTTTTTCCTGAGGGGAAAATGTTAATAATACTGTTATAATAGTTTCCACTTTCCGACCTGAGTAACTTCCCTAACGACATTGGGTGCAATCTACCCACATTTTTATCAAGGTTTTCAACTATGATAACAAATGGACCGTTGTCATAAATCTCGTAGTTGTTGCTGCCAAGCCTAGCGGGGTTTGATGGGGATGTCATTTTACTTACGCCGTTCTGCGATGTGCCCTGTTGTGATGTTGTGGTTGTGTTCTCCTCTGCTCTGGGTGCCACCTTTGACTGCACTTTGGAGACGCGTGGAATTTTTCCCGTCTTCCCAGCTGGGGTGTTTCGTTGGTCTTGATTCCTTTACACACATGGGGAACTCGTCGGCTGTTACATTCTCCGTCACTGTTTGTATTGGATTTATTATCACTGCTGGTAGCTCGTTGTTGTCGTCTGGCTGGGGGCTTGGTTTCTTTGGGTTTTCTGCCCACGTACCACCTTCATCATAATTCCCACCGTACATGGTGGAATACGACGCGTCCGCCGCCGGTTTTTTTATCGATTTGCTTAATCGGTGCTGTGCTTGAATAACTATTACGATGTTCGAACTGCACTGCTGCTATTCCGGTTGCAAACAGGAAAGATTTGCGTACCAATGCTCGAACGAGCTGTACACGTCTAAATTACCTTATTTTAATTATTTTAATCACGAATTCGATAAACAACGATTGCAACCGTAAACAACCAAAGATACTATCCAAATGGAAAAGAAATATCACTAAAATTGTCTTTATCAATAAATATCGATAATTTTTTTTTCTAATTTAAAATAAATATTTCTGACATTGTTTTATCGGAAATAGTAAAAGATTCGTTCATTAGGCTAAAATGGTTGTTAATTGTTGACCAATTTATTTTCGGATGAATAAGAACGTTTAATCATTGCAAAATTTATCGGAAGTTATAGTAATATTTTTCAAACACTTTTGTTTCTATTTAGAAAAAATGTGAAATAGTGCCTACCTATGATATTTTGAGGTAAAAAGCTAAAAAGAAGTCTTTGTAGCACAACAGAAAAACAATTACTATAATATTTCATTCGTACTCTTCTGTCGCGTCTGACGGGAGCTTATGCCTGACTTGCGTGACATCACAAACTGAAAGGCAAGGCCTTCTCCTCTAGGTGGTGGTGGTTGACCGCGTCAATTTATTGAAACTTAACGTTTCGGCCATAATTTTGTCGTCTTCTTCATTTTCGATAAATTGACACGGTTCAACCCGGACAACCAAGGTAACATCGACAACGCCGGCGGAATTCTGGGCACTCACAACTCGAAATTAGTTGCGATTCGTTTAATGTGTTAAAGTATGTCCATATGGTTTGATTTTGTAGTGGCAATATTAGCGGAGATAATGGCTAGGTTGAAATGCTGCCTGGACCAGAATAGTCTTGTTATAGCATGAGGCAGCAGGAATTTATTAATTATTAGGAATAAATAAGCTGCTCTCATAAGCGCCGTGTTAGTAACGACGTGTATCGCGATGTAAACTACTCCTAATAAGGCTTCTCGAAACGAAGTTTCTACCTTAGACCATTGAATAGATTCGTTTTAAGTGAAAGGTAGATAATTCTTTTCAGAATATTGAACAGTAAGCAATAAACACAGTTTTGTTTATTATAAGCAACTATTTGAACTGATTTCTACCAAACGTTTGTACAAAAAAGGGTTAGTTATCTTCTGGTAAGTTATAAATTTTGGTATAAATAAGGGAGCGTGCATAAACCACGTAGTTCCATTTTGGCCTCCGGTGAACCCTTCGTCCCCCCACGTTGCCCTACCTGGCTTTTGCCTCTCCCAATCCCCCCCCTCCCTTTCTACGTAGCACGTAGCACGTAGCTTTTTTCCCTTTTGATTCCAGAAGACATTTTGTACCGTTTTCTCTTGTCAGACTATTGTAAATTACAAACAGACATAATTAACTGAGGGAAATAAATATTCACATGCTCTTGTGAGTTCTGTTCCTTATTTTAACTGTGAAAAATATTATGAAAGGAAAGCTACGTGGCCTGGCTCGGAACCCCCCCCTCCCCCTCCGCCAACGTAGTCTTCCAGCCAACCCCTCCCCCCTTGGACCGAGCCACGTAGTTTGTGCACGCTCCCTAATATGTAAAGTTACAGAGAATGTATTGTGGGTGGGGGGGGGGGAAGGGGGAAGAAACACAGGCAATAAGCTGAACCGAGGTGGAAACAAAACTGTTACATATTTGCTGCGAACATACAAAAACGACATTTCGCGGAAGACCATTTTGTCACTTTTAGTGAACCGACTTTTGTGTTGGTATACTCTCAGTATTGTACCTTTTTTCAAGCTTTGATTTTTCACGTATATTATGGCGCATAAATTACGTAAGGAATTACGGTGTTATACCTGAGGTGTTATACCATTTGATGTTTGCAACTGAAGAAGTCTCTACGTGAACTTACCGACACTACGATTTTTTTAAAAAATAAGGGTAATTACAGATTTGTATTTCCTGCTTCCTAACTATTATTTGTCATGTGCATCATTTTTTTAGGCGCTTTTAAACTAAACACACACATGCATTATATCAGAAGCTTTTTGCCTTTATTTCTGAAAAGAAGTGTTTGTGATATACATAATTTAAAAAGCAAAAGGTAAACGTGGCACTGCCTTGTACGAAGTAGGAAACTCTTTTGAGTTGGCGACTTTATAATGGCAATTTCTAAAGGAACTATTAATTTTTGCGGGAGAAAAACTGTCATATTTCACTTCGCACACAACTTACTAATTTCATGCGAAATTTCATTTAAATCTGTTGAGCTATTAAGGCGTGATTGAAGCCAAAAATACATCCAAACATAAATCCAAACTTTCTCTTTTATTTAGATATACGAGTATATAGATATACATTTATATAGATTGAAGTTTCTTGGAGTGTACGGAAACAGAGTTTCTCAACGAGCGAGCAACTTCAGATGCGCTAATCACTGAGCCACCAGGCCACTCTATAAAAAATAGATTAAGGACGAAGTATACGTAAATTAAATGACAGCGACCGATTTCGAAAACAGTGGAGAAACGGCGTCAGATAGGACGAAACGGAAGACAGCGCATATAATGTTTATTTGTGGGGCTGGACGGTGGGTACGTCACTTGGTGGAGTGCACGATTTGCCGTGACGTCACCAAAATCTTATCACTTGCCTATCTTTGGTTACCAGTCTCATAGACCAGCGCTGAGTTGGACGCTACAAGGCTGCGTCGAGATGTCCTGGCGACGAGCCTAGCGATGACTTGAAAAATGAATACAACAGATATTCGTATTATAAATATTCTACGGGTAAAGTAAAATGCCATGTTGTGTACATAAATGATACAACATCCCTATATTGAAATGATGAGGCAAATAATAGAGACATTTCATAATCGTGAGATGTCTATGTTATGATGTCAAAATGTGTGTGCCTTTGCCGTGAGTATTTTCCTTGTTAGGATATCGACTCAAATATAAGGATTATGAAATTAAGTAATACATTTCGCCACTATCATACTGGGTAAAGTTTAACATGAAAACCGAATACACTAAGCACAAGCTATGTCAGAGGTGACGTACACTTTATCCACTACACGGCTCTGTGAATTCAGATATTAAATCAACAGCAGATATGTAACTTGGGTGATGCATTGGCTGAGCGAAACCTTAATTTCGCTGGATGCTGGTCGTTTTAGAAGGAGCATTGTTCTAATTGGCTGTGGGCGGAGTTAGATAACAGAGAGAGAGGGAGAGGGAAGTTCGTCGTTAAACCCACCTGGAATCGGTTAGAGACCAGTATATTTCAAAGGAAGCAACTGGGCTTTGCCACTACTGAGAACTGCAGGCACTGCATAAGATCACTGGTCGATACTGAGACATTTGCATAAATCTGTCATAAATCTTTAGTTTATGGAGAGATGGCTTATCTTACAGAAATCGTATAAACATATATGATAGACTGTTTATTTATTACACTTGAAGAAGGATGAACATATACAGTTGCATCATTGAATGGATTAAGCATAATTAATAGTGGCATAATTGTTTACTAGCGGTTCGCTATGCTGATTGGCTGGTATTGAAATACCACTCCATTGGTGATAGACTGCAGGGCTAGGCACGATAAACCCCATTTGAAATGAGTGATTATTCAGAGTATGCGCTAAGTTCCTAACTTAAAGGTTTTCATACAGGCAAGCAGGTAGTGAGTGAATCAAGTAAGCTTTTAAAACACGTTACGAGGCATTGATGAACGATGAGTCCATAGAGGCTGCTAGACGGACTTGATTAACCCGAAGGTGGAAGTCGGACTGAGTAGTACAGTGTACGACGAGCTCCCAGGAAAGCTTGTTGAGGACATGGTAGGGTTAAAATGTTTTATGATTGGCTCGCTGGATGCTGGTCGTTTTAGAAGGAGCATTGTTCTAATTGGTTGTGGGCGGAGTTAGATCTAGTGTTAGCGGTTTACTAGCTTACTATACTATAATATAGTTATTCTGTGGTATGGTTTGCTAGCGTGATATGTGTGGTAACCAAAAGGACTCAGTGGGAAGCATGTGGGAGCATGGTTATAAAGAGCAAGCCTTGTTCAAACATTTTATTTTAAGAATCATGATCAACGATTGAACTTATAGAGAATATCACAATTATAATACAATATAATACATAAGAAAACTTCGAACTTGCAGTTTATGATCTTAATAAATCCTGTAATCACAAATAATATAATACAATATAATACATAAGAAACTTCATTCATGCAGATTATGATCTTAATAAATCCTGTAATAACAAATAATATAATACAAAAGTCAATGCGATAACAACCAGGTTAAGCCATGAGCATGTCCTTAATCACAATATCTCCACTTGTATTAAACATCCAAACAGAAAATCCTTACGCGCTTGGAAACGTAATATAACAGGGCAGGCTCTCACCAATTTATCATCATGTACAAATCTACAACTAGTATCAAACACCATCACAATTTGTACAGAGGAGGCAAAACACACCAATTATTTCGAACGAAGAGGAATCAGTTACCTCAGTGTCCTTCAATTTAACCTTAAGAATCAAGTTCTTACCAAGGTTCTGACACAGTATAGTGTGTGCACACCGGCGCATAAGTCGTTACCACCCACACACACTGATAAGGTGGCGGGCACGATCAGCACCAAATATCGGGGAATTTTGTTCATTCCCGTAACACAATTAATAAGAATGCAGTAAGCAAGGCACTTTGCAGTTGGAGTTATCAGGTATTCTATCTCAAATACCCAACAGGGCTAGGAAATGGCAATTTATCGCCTCGAAGTCACCACCAGCCCCGACCACCAGCGTACTCCCGCATCGGCGGAAAACCGCTCACGAACATGGGGTGCAACAGAGAAATTCCTTCGATTAATGCGAGCGAGGAACAGTCTCGGTGGAATCACACATCCACCTCAAGTAGTACTTCCGGGCTGCCTGGGCAAATTACAAGAGCTCGCTATACCAGCGGGCCTCTAACGTCGCACTCCTTTGAGGAAAGTATTAGGCCCAACGAACCAAACCGCTGCTGCCGACCGACTCACTTTCCCGGACTCGTGTCCCCGATTATATCAACTCATTCAGCCGCTAGAGGGCACCACATGGCCACAGCGCTCTCTCACGGGCGCAACTAGCACGCGGGCTCAGCATCAGAAGACGATCGTGGGCGGGGAAAATAAATAATGTGGGCCGAGCACGGCTCATAGCGTACGCCATAAAAGCAAAGCAAATCGTCGTCCTCCCAAAAAAGCAATAAAAGATTTGTCGTCAGATATAAGCAAGTGTCGTCCTTGTTAGGCTAGATTCAGCGGAATAGCCGCAGTGCCAGGGCTGTTAGTTAGGGCAACTGGCAGGTCAGGGGCCCCTTCACGTGGGATCACCCCACGCCTGCTGAGGCAAAGGCAGAGAAAGTTAGGTTAAAGGATAGGTTAAGTATATAGTAAGTTAATGAAATGCGACTTTTCGCATCTTAAACCCCGATCTTCTTCCCAGTCCGCCTCGGTACCCGGAAGGGTTACCGAAGCCATGCCCCAGCCCCCCCCCCCCACCCTCCCAACAGCACCAAGGGCTCTGATGAGAACGCTATGGAAAGAACCACAGCAACCATTCCAACGAGCAACAAGTTTGCTCTGTTGGAAAACTTGTCAGAAGCCTCACAAGAGCGACTTGAGGCCAGTGAAGGCAAAGCAACCCACGTCAGCCATCGTTCCCCCCCACTTATAGTATACCAAACTGTTGGATATGCTAAGTTGGTAGATGAAATCTACCAGACCAAAATAATAGAAGGCCAAATGCAGGTCTCTTACAGAAATAACTCAATAAAATATCAAGTACACACTGACAAAGACTATTCAAGTTCTTTGAAATGAGGAATTTTCAATTTCATTCTTATGAACTCGACCCTAAGCGACAGCTTAAGGTGGTCCTTAGGCAATTACCTTGGGACATAGAGCCGACAGAAATTTCAATCAGACTACATGACATGAAATACCCTGTCAAACATGTCACACAGATGACAAAATTTAACAATGAAACACAAGAAAAGATTAACATGCCACTGTACCTAATTAATCTTGACAACACAGCTGAGGGGAGGGAAATATTCAACCTCAAAACCTTCATGCATCTCAGCGTGTCAGTTGAACTATGCCGCACACCAGAAGGCCCAACGTAGTGCCATAGATGCCAAAAATTTGGCCATGGCCAAAGAAACTGCAGACTAGCACCTCGATGCGTAAAATGTTCCGGAGAACATTTTACAAATACATGTAATAAAACAAAAGAGCAGGAACCAAAATGCTACAACTGCCTGGGAAAGCACCCAGCCAGCTACAGGGGCTGCCCTGTATACAGAGAAATCATGGCAGCCAGAAGGACAAAGTTGTCCAAGGAAAAATCCACCTCCAACCAGTCAAATGACAACAAAACAAATGAAAACCTAAAAGACAACAGGGAATTTCCACCGCTCCCTGGCTCTACACTGCCACCAACAGACAACCCAACTTGGGTTAAAAAGAACAAACAAGATAGCAAAAACAAGACTCAAAACCCAAACGCTGATGCTGGGGGCCTGGCCTCCGACCTAAGAGAGGTGTTGTCCATATTCGTGGATGGCGGCAGGCGGCAGAGGAGATGAGGAAGGAAACTGACACAGTAAGTAAACTCACCAAACTCGCCAATGTATTCATGACAGCCTTTGCTCCCGAAAATGGCGAAAAATAAGATATTTAAAATTATGACATGGAATGCCAATGGTATACGAAACCAAAGACTTGAGTTAATGGAATTCCTGTCAGAACACGACATAGACGTGGCACTGGTGTGTGAGACTCACTTGAAGCCACACTACGACTTCAGGCTGAGAAACTATGTAATGGTGAGGTCAGATAGAGCAACACCAGGTGGTGGAACTGCGGTGTTGATAAAACAACGATTGGCCCATAGAGAATTACCCAAACTCCAACTGGATGACCTGGAACATACACGCATCGAGGTCAGTATAGAGGGGGAAACGATTCACCTAATCGCAGCCTACAACTCGTCCAACAAGGTACTTACGGCTCCAAAGATACAAGCTCTGTTAGATAAAAATCACACTGTCCTACTGAGGGGAGATCCGAATGCCAAAACCCCAGCTTGGCACTGCCGCGCAGCCAACAGGAATGGGCGCTTCGGGTGCTAAACGACAACAATGATGTTGAAGTGATAGCCCCCCGTGAGCCCACCTTCTTCCCGAACAATGCGCTACATCGCTACATGGGCCCGGGAAATCTCGGTGCCTAATCAGCTCAGTTCAGATCACAACCCAGTACTCCTGTCATTGCTGTTACTAGAACACGATAGTTCGAGACCCAGATTCAGATATGATACAAACTGGGAACACTACCGTGAAGACTTCGCACTCCACTTTTCCGAGGTACCAGAAATAAACTCCACAGACGAGATAGAACAGGCGGTGACAAATTTCTCAACTGTGTTAAAGGTATGCTCAAAAAATGGAACAACAAAGCAGGAAATACCGCAGGGGTGCACTGACACACCTGCCCACATCGCCAGCCTGATAAAATTAAAAAACCAAACCCGGAAAATGGCAGCGTTGGCGTGACCCAGCTGACAGGAAAATGGTTAACCATCTAGCAGATAAAATTAAAGAAAATCTAAGAATACACAGAAGTGAAACATGGGAACAAAAACTAGCTGAAGTGCAGAACAATAGTCACAAGATGTGGGCTCTAAATAAAGCTATTAGCAATACCAAGGAAGCCATAAGACCACTCCACGGCATGTAAGGGCTTGTGTACGACCCAGAGCGCAAGGCACAAGCACTAGCAGACACACTAGAAGAACAATTTCAAGCCAACATCATAGACGACGATAAGAGCGACGATCACGAAGAGCGGGTTATTCGTGAAGTCGACCACATTCTTGCGACTGAGCCGCAGACTGAAGCGCAACTAACAAACACTGGGGAGATTGAGTTCATTATTCGCAGGTTAAAAACAAAAAAGGCCTGCGGAAGTGACCAGTTGACTCCCCTACAAATAAAAAACCTGCCCCCAGAAGCCATCAGATGACTTGAAACAATATTCAATGCTTGTCTCAGATTCAGCTACTTTCCTGATGCTTGGAAGACCGTCAAAGTAGTGGAAATTCTTAAACCAGGAAAAGACAAGACATTTCCCAAAATTATCGACCGATATCACTATTACCTGTCATTGCCAAAGTGTTTGAGCGAATCATGCTTGCACGGCTCAACACTCGCATTTTCAGAAACGACATAATCATTGGCCAACAGTTCGGTTTCAGAAAAGATCATTCAACAGTACAACAATGTGCCAGGCTAGTGGAGCACATCTGCTCAGAAAAGCAGGCGGGAAACAGCACAACAGCTATATTCTTAGATATTGAGAAAGCCTTCGACAAAGTGTGGCACGAAGGCCTCATCTACAAACTACATAAATACAAAGTTCCCGATTATATAATACACTTAATAAATTCCTATCTGGAGAACAGAATTTTTTTAATCAAATATGAGAGTGAGACCAGTAAAGTAAGGCAAATCGAAGCTGGAGTGCCACAGGGTAGCGTCCTAGCACCTATTTTATACTGCCTATACGTCAATTATTTGCCGCATATGGAGGGCAGCAATGTCCGCCTATATGCTGATGACACGGCACTTTACACCAGCCACAAAAACCTACAGTACGCTGCACGAAAACTGCAGCGTCACCTAGAGCTACTTACCCAATGGTGCAATTTATGAAAAATAAAAATTACTGCCACAAAAAGCCAAGAAACGAAAACTACCAAGATACAAATTGCACACGGAGGGAAGCGACATCGAATGGCAAACCGAAATTAAGTACCTTGGGCTGCGATTAGACAAACAGCTGACGTGGAGGTACCACATAGATGCAACAAAGAAAAAAGCGAAAGCAAAACTTACCAATCTCTACGCAATCCTAAGAGGTGATGGTATAAGAACAGAAACAAAGCTACTCATCTATCGTGCGATTGTCCAACCGACATTCTTGTACGGCTCCGAATTATGGAGTATGGCTGCCGACTGCCACATCAAAAAGCTGCAGGCCAGCGTGTTATTGTTGGTGCACCCCGCTATTTACCAAACTGGAGAATCCGACAGGATCTCCATTTTGACCCACTATCAGCTACCATAAAATCAGCTTCTGACAAATTTTACTTTCGCTGCAAAAACTCAAGACACCCTCAGATCGCTGCAATTGGAACCGACCCAATTGAACTACTACCACATAGGCATCCCAAACAAACGATAAACAGACAATTTCCCTTCTAACCACCAAACCCTCCCCACCCCCACTACTTATAAATAGGCCCACTCAGCATTTAAATAGGCCCCTTTGAAAACAAACAGCATAATTACTCACCCTCCATTAACTATAAGTAGGAATAGGTAAAAATAGGGTTAGGCATAGGTAGGTCCTAAATTGTTTTTTTTTTTTTTTTTTTAAATATCTTCCATTAGCTGTAAGTAGGTAATAAGGTTGTAAATACATAAAATAAATAACCCACAAATTCTAGATTAGCTCAGCTCAAATTAGGATAAATACATTCAGGATAGCCTCAATAACTAGATTCAGATATTAGCAATAGGACACCCTGGCGCTAAGGACGACATGCAGCTTATGTCTGCGACATTTCACGATGGATGGATGGATGGATGGTTACATTAGTTGTTACTTCTTAAGTCTAACTCCCACACGCTGAGAAACTTGCTGCGCTAACTGGTAGCAGTAATTTCAAGAAGTGGTGGTAATAGTCGCTAGAGAGCTGGCGTAGACAGTGTGCTGTATTTCAAGTGTGGAGACGTGTAGTCATTATGTGACTAAATCAAGGCCTTGGTTACAATTGAAAAAGCTACAACTCTGTGAAAACTATCTGGCAGGCGTACGGCTGCAAAGTGAAAATCCGAAAGCAAAGATGAATTATATAAATCTTCAAAACTATACCCTTTACATCGGCTGAAATAATGACCCCAGTGAAAACGAAAGATGCTAAAAATAAATAACATCTTCCGCTATGCCAGGTAATATTTAATTGTGGTTTAGGCCACATATATCGCAACAAATTTGGAACTTCTTTCATTCAAACCATGTAATGATTTCAGTAAAAAAAACTGATAATTAATATGCCAATTAAATTAATTTCTTAGCTAATGCTTAACTAAATAGAATTGTTATAAAATAAAATTCAATGCAATTCCTCGTGCCTTGCCCTGTAGCAAAAAGATTCCGTTTCCATCCGGGTACAGGATGCATTTCAACCGAACCACATACTGCTCTAAACTAGCCGCCAGAAAAACAGTACTTCAATCTCACGCATATGAATACATGTAGTGCATCGCATTTTAATGACAATTACTCATCGCTATATGAATTTGGGCTCTAGCGTAATCACTGGGACTCATAAAGGAATTTTTCTTTTGGTCTGAAAATTGTTACACACGTTCCATAGATTATATTGTTTAATGTGTGATGCTTTTAGAACTGTATTATATACCTCACAAACTTCACTCAAAAAGTGGCGTAACGCGAGCGACTGGGAGGAGCTATATAGCGAAGTATAATGATCTTGCACAAGTTCTTTGAACGATATTATTCGGGAATATGTTTCTATCACAGCCATCAAAAATATAAATATGGAACAAATTACACACAAAACATTGCAACAACTTTGAACCGTTAGCGAACGAAGGAATTTAGTTTTATAGTTGAAATACAACCTGTACCAAAATGGCGTTTAGTTCTTCTTGTTAAAGCATAATTTTCTAGAAATTTGGATTTATGAAACATTTTAATTATCATGATTTTTGAGCAGAATCATTAGCAGCGCTTGTAGATAGGTTGGAATGTAGCCTGGACCGGAATGGACATAGATGCTTCCTTTTGTAGCTTAATGGACTTTGATTTAATTATAAAGTCGGTTTGATTTTCATCGCTTTTGGTCATTGATGAATTTTGTTTCACGTAATATTAGTATCGCTGGAGGTCACATACGATAACAAATAGCGTACTCTAATCGCTTAGCGTGTAAAATTACGGCAGATTTTTTTCTTTTTGGAGTTTGTGCATTATATACGATCTTGATGGGTGTATTAGAAATATATTACTAAATAAATTTGATCAAAAATCTTAAAGGGTTTTTACACCTTTCTTTTTTTTTTTATCCATGATTCATACCGATATTACAACGTTTGAATAGCTGACATAGTTACATGTTGCGGAAATAATAGCCTCAGTAATATTACTTAGTGAAAGCAAAGAATATTAATATAAACCTTATAAACTTTATGCCACATAATATTTCATTGCAGTGTAGGCTGCACAGATCGCGATCAGTGTGCGACTATTTCCGTTCAATCTATTTAATAATTTAAATAATAGGGCACAGTTTAATTTTTTTAAAAAAAAAAAAAAACGGAATTATTCACGACCTCTGCTGTAGCATCTAATGTCAGTTGTAATTCTGACCCATGCTAAGTAATGTTCTAATCAAAGCTTTCGCTAGTAATGGTGTTCAAAAATTAATTAAAACTTTAATCTTACATATCTATGGACAAAAAATTTAAGGAAAACTTAATTATTTACTTTTATTGGCATTTGGTGTGTACCATACAGCCAGCGGATTACATCTTATCAAATATACTACATATTATCCTTTGGTTAAGTACAGGGTCAGATTTACAATTTATAAGTGCGTGCGTATACATTTATCGACAAATGTCATAAAATATGTGGCATAGCAATTTATAATATACAATATTTAACATGCAAGATGATAAAATGTTTCACTCAGATTATTCTGTTGGTCAGCACTGTTATAGGGTTTGTTGTTTTGTTGAGTGTACATGGTTGTGTTTAAGGTCCCCCCGTGTGACCTCTTTATTCGGATTGTTCAGGTGCCATATTTGGATGTTGTTCCTCGCTGCAAACTTGAAGGAGGTCATGAAGATTTCTGCTTTTTCTTTTGAAGGAGGGCCTGAATCTTGGTAGGCAGTTCTGCCCAGAGACTGTACAACTCTATTAGAACTGACGATTCATCCCAATATCGTCTGCAGGCAAAAAATGTGGTTAATATTTCCAAAGCTTCTACCATCACACACACACATGGGGGAGTTGACCATACTGATCCTGTAGAGGTGGGTCGGATAACGACCATGATTGAATTTCAGTCTAGAGACCTTCTGTGACCTTCCTTGTAGTTGGCGTGTTGTCGTACCAGTGGGTCCGTGGGATTGTTGAGTGGATCTGTCTATAACGACTACCTTTGTGCAGGTCTTTTGATCTCCACTCTGTTCTATTCTGTTGTAGCTTTATCACAGAGCAGGGGGATAAAGTCAGAGGCGGAATATGTTTTATTTTCATGCCATGATGCGATGCCTTATCCAACCGATCAGCTAATTCTTTGCCTTCTATTCCGGCGTGACCTTTGGTCCAGATAAATGTTACCTCCGAGCCCTTTTAAGCCTTGCTACGAACTGTAGGACCTCGTATATTAACCAGCTTCTTCCATTGTCTGCAAAGTTGGATAATCTCAGTAGGACGGATCGAGAATCTGATAAAATAACCAGTCTGTCTGTCCGCAACTGTAGGCCGTATAGTAAAGCTTTCACAAAGGCTTGTAATTCAGCAGTGTAGACGGATGCTTGTTCTGGGAGGTAATATAGGCCCCACTTTTCATTTGCAGAATCCACAAAGGCGCAACCCACCAAGTTTTCGGATTTAGAGCCATCCATGTATAGGCATGTGGGATTGCCTGCCAGATTCGCAATGTAGTCCTTCAAAATAACTTCGTTATTACTACCTTCCGTCATAAGTTTTATATCTAGGATATATCTAGTCTCATCATGGCGCTCATAGTTTTACGTGAATGTACTGGAAGGAGGCATGGCCTATAGATTATGTATTACTTTACCTCCGAGAAGGCAGTTGTGAGGGCGGGGGCCTCCTTCTGATGCCATTACCTCAGATTCGTGAGCAGAACTGGAAGAGTAGATATTTTTGCAATGAGTTGGTTATCCTTTATTTCAAGTAGTCTTAGGATGAACTTCTGTCTAAATGCTCAACGGATGTGTAGGGGTGGTTCTAAGCATTCCACCAACAGTGGGTTTGTTGGGGTGGATGTCATGGTCTTGGTTGAGGAGGGTGTAACAGCCCTCCTACCTGAATTTTGAATAGTATTGTACTATATGAAGTATTTGTAGTGAGCTAAAGTTTGCTTGAATATGATCTGGTATGTTTGTTTTGTAATTTCTTGTAGATCAGTGTATATAGACTTAGTTTTATGAAAGAAAATTATTTAAAGTCCATTTAATATGTTTAATAATCGAATAGTGCAAGAGAATTTCTTAAATGTTTGTAATTCCATGTATTAATGTAAGTTACGATGTCTACAGGACAATTTTCTACAGTTTGAAAGGATTTCTGTAAATAATTTTGTATTTAAGTATCTCTAATTACCATTTCTGATCATTTTGTAATGTTGTTAAGTAATTTTGTATTAATTCAGATTGTTTTTAATATGTTTGATTGTTTGAGTGATTGTTAATGATCGAGAAATATCGGGCGGATGCCTTTGAAGAATTCTCGTAATTTCGATAGAGACTATTATAAACAGATCGGCTGGACAGAGCAGTTAGTTGACTTCATTCAGTATTCAGTTTTACAGAGAGATTCATCCAGTTAGTTTCACAGAGATTATCTTTGCAACTGTTCAGAAGTGCATCTCTGTATTGTATCTATGCATGTGAATATCGCTGACTG
Source organism: Vandiemenella viatica (assembly GCA_031002005.1). NCBI lineage: Eukaryota > Metazoa > Arthropoda > Insecta > Orthoptera > Morabidae > Vandiemenella > Vandiemenella viatica. The sequence continues at coordinate 147,472,642 of JARYHS010013630.1, forward strand.
TTTTGAAAACAATAAACAGTTCTACAACATAACCTTTTTGGTGGACTTTTTAATCAATCAATCAAATTTAAACCACCGAAGAACGTAATAACGGACGAGTGCTTGATACAGCATTAGTGTAGTTTTAATGTCTGCAACCCAAGCTTTACCTGTCACTGCTAGAATGATGTCGATCGCCGCTTCGATCTTTTTGAGTATATGTTGGATATGACCTGACCATCCCAGGTTGGAGTCTAGCTTTAGCCCAAGGTATGATACGGTTTTCCGCACTGGGAAGTTAAAAGGCCCCAGGGACATATTTGTCGTCTGAGGGAGTCTGTGTCGTGTAAATATGATGACGGACGACTTTTTGAGGGAAGAGGTCGAAGCCGTTGTTCAACATCCAAGTCGCTAATCAGTGGTAGCACTTAATGCTCTTTTGCAGGCCTGCAATGACAGGAAACTTCAGGGCCGGATTACGACAGCCTGGGGCCCGTAGCAAATGTGAAGAAGAGGCCCTTGATTTTTGCCGGCCGGGGGAAAATTTGGAGAGCTTAAAAAAAAAAAAACGCCATTGAAAGGGAGGCGCAAAATTCGCAAATTATTAAACTTAGAAATCAAGATAAACCAACAATATAATTCATATTCAAATCACCGCGCGATTTTCGCGCATGGCTGGTTAGCGAGAGGGAATTAGTAAACGGTGAATGGAATAAGTTCAGTAGTACTTGAAACACGATCAGAAGGTACATAATCGCGTGCTCTGTCGAGATGTCCTTGAATGGACCAGTAATACCGGCCCCGTGCCTGCACTCCCAAGTTTTGATCTAAGGATAGGAGACAAGCAATGCTTTAAATTGGTTAATTTCTGATGAGATGATTGGCGTCGTACAGCTGTTTATTTATTTGCACTGCATGCGTGGAGCATAAAACTACATGATTTGAGAAGTTAAATTACTTTCGACGACAGTGCTTGGAACATAAATATTGGATATTCTTACAGTAGGTACCAACATACCATACATTAATTTTTAAATTTCCATTTTCTACAGCAGGTATCATGCATGCGATAAACACTCCTAAGTGACACAATCTAGAATCGAACTGTGTTTATTTACAGCAAAATTAATTTTGATAATAATTAGTAACATTAATATAACACACAAAAACCCAAACTTAATTAATAGGTTCAGTAAGGCACATACTATACCTGTATGACTTACCAACCGATCTAGGTTCCTTCGCAGGCGTGTTCAGAGTCTAAGTGGGATTGTTTAGTATTTATAACACGCTTTTATTAGCTCGACTTGTAGTAGGTACGTAAATATATAGTACATACAAGTCAAGCTAGGTAATTATGTAACTAGCTTTGCCACAAATCTGGAAATTCAATTTTCATCCACTTTTAATATTGTATCAGGCTGAAAATTTGGAATCTTTTACGAGTCAGGTCACAAGTTGGATTTCGAAAACCTTCAAAAACTGAAGTGGGGCCCTAGTGATTTGGGTAAACTATTGGAGATAGAAAGTAGTCGCTGAAGCAATAGTTGTTTAGAATCCCAGGAACTGTTAAAAAAAAGAGGAAAAATACAATACATATAGCCCTAATCTAAGCTTTACGCAGGACACAACACAACCACTTTTTTTTTTTTTTAAATCTATAATTATTTGTTTATTTATTTCAGGTTTTTTCGAAGCCCTCACTCACTTCACAATAACACCAACATAATATTAAAACAAAGAAAAAAAAGAGGATTTGGGGGATGGAAAAAAACGAACATTGCAGGAGGAAGTACTTCGAGAAGCATCTTGAAAACTACGCTACTGGAAGTTTGGCAGGTAGTAAGGAGTTGCCTTCATTGACATATACAATAAAATCGAAAGTGTCTAACACCAATGCAGCATAAGACGAGAAGGATGTAACTTTACATAATTCTGAGTGTGACAAAATTAAGAGTAGTGAGGCTACGAGTTCTAAGGCTACTGAAGAATTTGAAAATAACGTTAGTATTTCAATAGGAAAAAAAGTTGATACGGGTGATATGGTGGATGATGTAGAAAACCCAATTACTGTCGTACCAGAAGTAATTAAACAACATGATGTGGGGCTTCTACAATTTGATAAGATAATTGCAGCTACCTGCAACTTTTGGCTGTTCTCAAGATTAAAAATGCCACTCACAAGACACCGATCTGATGACAAACACTTGAAACTAATACGATAAATGCTCTAAAGGCGATACCAAAAAACAAGTTCCAGGACTGCTTCCAAAAGTGGAAAGGCCATTGGGAGCGTATTCTTCAATCAAATGGGGACTACTTCGAAGGATGCCACCAGCCCAATTATGCAGAACACCACCAGCGGGGAAATATGAAGAAAGGTCAGTTACTTTTGGGACAGACCTCTTACAGCATGAAAAATGGTACTACACACACACACACACACACACACACACACACACACACACACACCAAGAGATACTTCTACTAGAAACTAATTGTTAGGGTACGAGTAATGTAATCTAAAATGAAGGTTTTCTACCTGAAGTCTTTCAGAATAGTCTTCTTTAACTCGTCAAAAGTTTCAGCAAGTATTTGGTAATGGCATTTTACAGTATTGATGAAATCAACTTTCATTTGAATTTCCAAGTTAGGCAAGACTGCAGGTTGGCATTAAAAATACGGTTATTTATCATCTGATTTTTGTTTACAAATGGCTTTATTTTGTTATCTACTGAAAATTATTATTTTTTTATCTTGCAAACTTGAATTTAAATCATAGAGTAAATGTCCTAAGTAGGCTAATGTTATAATCCTCTGCTATTTTGCCAATCAAATACGAGTAGTTCAAAATTGCTGACCATCAGGAATAACCATCTTAAAACCTAGTTGTAATAACCTGCTTGGCATATTCGCTTCACAAAGTCATCTCACCTTCATGTATAGTAGCTACTGAATGTGGCTACTGCTATTTTCAAATTCCGCCCGACCCCTCCTCCTCTCCCCACAAGTGTGAGATTTAATAAAGATTGACCAACTAGGGGAACTTCTGACAAACTTGTTTAAATCATAAGACTAATGTTTTATTCCTAATACTTTTCTGTGAATGCTGCAGTGGATTATAGTTCAATTTCTTGCAACCAATTTTACTTTGGTGTATTTTTCTGTCGTAGCATGAAAACTGTCAAGGAAAGTCGGCATTCTTTTTCAGTCGATTCAGTCTTCTACCTTATAGCATATAACTTCAATAATTGATCAACAGGAGTGTTGATAAAAATCTTAACATTTTTCACCTAAGCTATAAAGTTTTCTTTGATGTATAATGCCATACTTCAGTATGGCACGATTTTCCATCAAGGTGTTTCTTTGCCTCATCATCCAACATACAGCCCATATGCCTGCAAGTAACCGCTCTTTGCCAGTGGTATGAGCTTTCCCACATGTTATTCCCTACATCACTAAATATGCCTAAATTGCTTTCTTAGTATTTCTGGATATGACTACATAATTTTCTTTTGTGCCATTCATCTCATTCAATATGGCAAAGTGGAAAGGAGTTTTTCCAATACAAATACATTTATGGGAATTTTTTCGGACAGTCCACTAATTTTGTCCTAGCTATGTATTGAAACCATATAGGTCACAATCTACAAAGTGAGCTTCAGCCACTATTTCCAGTGCCTGTCTGGAAAGAGTGTTTTAACACTTCTTTACCTGGTTATGCAGCTAACTGCCCTACAGATTAAAAAAATTAAAGCAAATCTCAGAAGATTACTTGGGGTATATCACCAATTACCACTTTGTTTATAACGAGATTTCAAATATGACAGATGTTAGTTCCTTGCATATATAATGTAGTAATAATAGCCAAAGTTTACTTCAATCATCCTGCTGTTCATAAAATTAGTGCCTTGAGTTAATAATCCGAAAACAAAGGAAAAAGTTAGTGTACAGGAAATGCTAGAGTGACAATATGGAGACTCATGTTAGTAGTATTAACATGCACATTGCTCAGTTCAACTAGATTTCCATTTAATATTAGTTGTATTTTTATCTTTTGACAATTCCTGTTTTAATTTTTAAGAGGGGTTTAACAAGACTATAAAATCATTAGAAAGTAGTTTTTTTTTCTTTACACTATACTTATAGTAAGTATACTTGGATCGAAATGTTGTCATATTATTAACAGACCGACAAACAAATCCTTCGGAAATAACTGCTACAGACATTTATCAACACACACATTGAAATAAATGTTCCTTTTATTGTTAAAAGATGTATATTTAATTAAAAAAATCATAAATTAATGATAATCTGACCAAGTCAGCATATAAGAAATTTGTGCTAAAACATCACTGTTTTACATTCAGATAAACAAGTTTATACTCTATCCAACAAACAAAACATCAAAAAAAACATGAAATATCAATCACAGAAGTTATTCATGCCTTTAATGCACCAAAGAGGTGAACTGTAGGCAATTTTTGTCAGTGGGCATATTTATAAAACTGGTCTACAACTTTTTATACCAGTTAAGAATTGCACTCTTCATGACCCAACACTTGCTCTGAGCTTTCAACAATAAGCATTATAGAACCACCTGACTGTCCAATACTGTTATCAGTAGCACTTCGAACACATTCAACTTGATGACTTGCCCAGTCTTTACGCTGGCAAAATGTTGAACAGTATGGTGTCCGGCGACAAAGAGAACACTCGACAAATGCATCTCTGTTGCAATTCGCACACTATTAAAAAATAAAACAAAAAATTAAACAAGTATATTCACAACACATTTCAGTTGCACGAGTAATAATTGACAGAATCTTATACACACCTTCTTTGATTCATTTCCATCAGATGCTGGCTGAAGGCCAACTGTCTCAATGGGATCCACTACATGGACAGGAAGATTTTCAGAACGTGGCTCGAACACAGCCCTGAAAGATAAAATAAATTCATAAAAAGCTATAGTGAAGATTATGCATCAAATACAGACATTTTGTTACTGGATGGATAACCGATGTCACTTCCATTTAACAAACTGCAAATGTTCATTTAAGAAAAATAAAGCTTGTTAAGTACACATGGGGGATTACAATTCCATTATTGGTCATTTAGTTTTAATTAATGTTTTTAACAGAATGTAAGTACATTTATACTAACGAGAAATCTATCAAAAGAGGGTCTTAAGTTCTGACTATTGTAATGCCATACATAATTTTTTTCCCTAAAATGGTACATCTGTTATAAGAATTTAGAACTGCAGATCACTCTATTGAACAGTTTCATTCAAATGCATACCAGTATATATTTTTTTAGATGAATAAAGCTGAATAGTAAACTTCTAAGGAAAATAAGATTCAACTGTAGAAATTTTTTTAAAAAAAAGAATGGCTGTACCACCCGGATGTGCAATGTGAAACATGTTGCAAAAGTATAATTGTAAAGGAAATGGAATTACTTGACAAGTTGTAGCCCATGAAATTGCAGAGGTAAACGTAGGATAAATTTTGCACAACTAACTGAGAATGAAAAAGTTCAGCACAAGACAGACTACCTACATTCATAGCATGAGCATGGAATAGTGATTGTACCAAAACAACAAGAATGAAACTGATAAGTTCATTGCACTTATAAAGACTAGGATTCACAACTACATGCTTGAAATAAAATGAAAAAAATAGTGGAGAGAAATCAGGTATTCAGCTCCATCCTGTTCCATCAGTAAAGATTAGGTGTTTTATACACTAAGTTAATTTCATTTTCAAAAAGGTGAAACAAACTGCAGAATACTGCTTCAATATTTTGAATTGTAAGGTGGGGGGGGGGGGGGATTTGGGGGGAAATGGGAAAAAGTCCACTGGCAAAGGAATAATGGAAATGAATTCACAAACACAAATATTCTCGGAACAGAAAAACTAAGGAATTCAAAATTTTATTGAATGATCCAACTCATCCCAGACATTCGACTTTGGACACTTTGTTGGTCAGCATTTTTCATCAGTTTAAGAGTTCAATGCAGCTTCCAACACTTACAGGTAACCTTTAGTAAATTGAGTCATTTAAATACATTGTCCATTTCACACAATCTACAATAACCATTCCAAAGTTACCAGTAGAGAAAAACTGCAAGTAAATACATTCATTTAATTATTGCAAAAGGATGTTCACATTTTCTTGCGTACTGTATACCTGGCTGATACCACAGCATTAAAAACTAAAATTTAAGCTAAATGATTTCACATATCCGCCAAATTTACTTTTAAAAACAGGAAACAAAAAACTTACTTTATTTGAATGGTCATAGGCAGTGAATTTCTTTTTATTAAGTAACAAGCACAGCTATAAAATATGTAATTTATAAATTTCATGTAAATCAGAAGCAATCAACTGCTAGCCACCTTAACATCTAAAATTCTTGTCAAACAATTAAGAATAACGAATTAACTAAAAACTCATTTCAAAACTATATATAAAATACCAAAAAAAGAGAAATCATTTTTATATAAGCAATGTACAGTTGTTGCTTGCAAGCTCTAGGAGGGCACTTTTACATCCTACAGAAAACCACTTGAGGGATAAAATAAAGGCACTGACCCCTCATAGGAATAATTGTACTAACAACAGAGCTTATTAAGTTTTAAACCAATAATTTTTTCATTGTTAGGATGATAGTTTGATTCTTCGAGCAACTTTGTGTAATATATTTACGAAGGGCAAAGGTGGTTAACATTGATAATGAAAACTGGACAACGGAAAAAGTGAGAATTTTTGGATACATGCCATGGGCTGCTGCACCCCCCCCCCCTCCCCAGAAGAAAAATTAAGTTGCCTTCAGTACACTTTGACGAGTGAAGAATTGGCTCAGGAGCACTTTGGGAGAGAAAGATTGACTGAATTATGCCCGATGAGCGTGAATCGAAATTTCGTGAACGTACACCGTGAGATATTAACAAAGAAAATTACTGAACATTATTCTGAGAATCCGAGAAGATTAATGTTTACATAAAAAAACTATAATTGAGTTTCGATCTTGATTAACTGCATAGTAGGTCCTTGGATTTCTATGTTAATCAATAATAAAAATAGTTTCCTCAATAGGTTTGAGTTTTATTTTGTAAGAAATCTATATTTTTCAGCCCCCCACCTCACTTCCTCGAAAGAAATACAAGTTACCCCCCCCCCCCCAGTTCTGATCCTGGATACGCCCTTTATACATGCACTAAAAATGGAGAATCTGAGAGATTCTTGCTAAAATTGCAATAAAATGAATTCTCATTATTTTTACAAGAGAGTACTATGTCGGGCATTTTTTGAGAAACTATCATTGAGGGAATATCCTTCTACTACTCTGAGGAACTTCATTTCAGATGATTGAATTTTATTTTGTTTACCCACATTTCACGGCCATACTCAGAGCTGGTACTGCCTTTGTTTTATAAAATTTGAATAAAGCCTCCTCTTGGGCTTTACTTTCCAGTGTTCATTGAAATGTTCCACATGGGTATAGAAATCTGTGTTGTTTCTCCATCACTTTACCATTTTCATTAAAGGACAATTTACAACAAAGTTAAATGAAGCTTGAGACTTGTTCACTTGGTTGGTTGAAAATGACTGTTTCGACTCTGATAAGCTATTTCCCTTGTCATGCCATAACTTCTGGTTGAAGAAGACAACTACAAATTGTAATCTTTACCAATAATATTTAATGTATATACTGGGGTGTCGACTAGCCTCCTCGTAGTACACCCTGCGCAATGTGCTTGCATGGCTAATTAGTCTTCACGATCAGCCTGCCAGACAATCCTGCAAGGATCTACTGGCAACCAAGGCACAGTAATTTCCATGTCACTCAATGAATCCTGTCAGAACCAAAAGACAAAAACCCTCGCCAATTTCACACAGAAGGAATACTCCGATAAAAAAAGCGACTGCCTTTCAAAGCTACAGTTTGATTGTAACATCGACAACCTGCGTCCAAGAAACTCGCACCAAGGATGACTTGCAGCTAAGCTTGAGAGGAAAGATACAGGGCTACATAATCCTAGGAGACATACACTATAGTTATGGAAGTGCAACATATATGAGAAATAGTATTACTAATGCCAGCCTTATTTAAACATGAAATGAAAATATTTACACTATAATTAATATTTACAATATAATTACAGTTCTGAACAACAATAAATTCATCAATGTGTATGATCCAACCCTTTGTCTCATGACTGAGTGAGGTCTTGCCAGAATCATAACACCCTGTTAAGTGTAACAGCCGACACACAGAATAGAAGTATGTGGATAGCAATCAGGATGGAATCCAACTAGAAGAATGGGCAGCAGCGAATAACATGAACGTAGTTTTTAACCCGAAAGACGCAGATAAATAAAAATCAAGATGATCTATGTTTCGTTTCATGTGATAAACGAAGCCACCTTTTACCAACTACAAGGTGAATCATACAAGCTTTTTTTCCCCCAGCTTTATGCCACATTGACATCAAGGTCATTAGAAGTAACAAAGGGCTGGGAACAAGGAACAGAAGGAATTTGGCCATGGCTTTTTTGAAGGAAGAAAACTGACATTTGCCTCGAATATTTGGGGAAACCCAAATCTGGATGCCTAGATGGGTATTCGAACCAGTGTCGTCCTGAATGGAGGCCAGAGCGTTACTAGTCACCCACCATGCTTGGTCTTACAAGCTTTCCCACATCGTCAACACTGACCAATCTTGCTAGAAATTGGTCTAACAATTCCCATAATTAATTCCTCTCCTTGAACTAAATGGAACTTTGGGAAAGCGAAGTGGGAAGATTCTGCCGTCAATATGGATAAAAATTTAAGACGGATATACCACTAGCAAAAAATTACAATAGATTTGTCAGAGTAACTACAGCAGCAGATAAAAAAAATTCTTTCCTAGGGACTTTAGAAAAGAATACTTTCTGGGTTACAACAAAACATGTTAATTGTTATATGAGGACTTCCAACAGAATGGGCATACAGAAATAGTCTACAAACTAGAGCAGAATTTGGATGATGCCCACAAACTTAATATGTAGTGACATTGTACAGACCTTGAACTTCAAGAAGTACAGTCAAAAAACATGAAGCCTTATCAAAAAGCTAGGTGGAACCCTACATAGCCCTTAAGCAAAGCACCAGGTTACCCCAGATCAAATAGCGAGCCAACTCTCCAATTTGTCTAGAGTCAGCGCTGATAAAGATTACACTTACTTCTATCAATATATCCTTACGGAATTTAAACGGGCAAAGATCCTAGCCACCCTGAAGCCTGGTAAAAGTCTTGACACTACAGAGAATTTAGCATCTTCCATCTCAACAATTAGGTGATGTATCTTTTGCTTGATGTTCTTGATGGCACCCCTTTTGAGACAACCCTTTTCGAATGTATTTGGGAGTTACAATGGATAATATCTTGCCCTTGAATAAACATCTGACAGCAAACCTAAGAATCAAAAATAGTGTCCTGCAGAAGTTAACTTGAACCACAAGGGGAGCATCTGCCCCACTCTTCATACCTCGACATTGAGCCTTGTGAATTTTGCAGTCTAGTACTGTTTATTGGTCCGGGTGAACAGAGCCCACGTCAAAAAAATAGGACATTTTTGAACCAGACAATGCGGATAATCAATGGATATATCAGATACACCCACTGCACTGGCTGCCCATTCTGAGTAACATCGAACCGCCTACAATAAGATGGTGCAATAACCTTATAACCCAATACAACAAGATCTGCCATAACTTGAACCTCCCCATTCATGACGCCATGGCTTATCAATTAACGAGACTTAAATCGAGAAGACGAAGTGTAAAAACCGCAAAACAGCTTATAACCAACAACTTTAATGGGAGAGAAGTTTGAAGAACCGAGTGGATAGCCTCTGCCCCATTGGATTGGCACTCACTATATGACAATAAATAGGCACTAAAGGGACTTGACCTTCCCCACAAGATCTGAGCAGCTCTTAACAGTCCAGGTCTGCTCACGGGAAAACTGCATCTCACATGGGAAATGAAAGATTCACCGAGCAGTAATAGTGGCGAGAAAGAACAAACTATTTGATATGTGATCTTTGACTGCCTACTTTGAGCCTACAGGGCCCAAAGACCTTGTAGACATTTTAAATGAAGCATAAAACTGGCTGCACCATGTCAACTTAGAATTTTAATGCTGAATCTTAACTGTAATTGGACTTTTAAATGTAAATTTTATTATTCAGAATATACTGGTAGTTATATGTCGACTTACAATTAAAATTCAGAGTTAAAATTGAAACTGTAATTGGATTCTTAAATGCAAATTTTATTAGTGCGAATGTACTGATATAATTACATGTAATGTATTACTGATCGTGTGCTATGTCCATAAGAAATCTATTAGTATAACAGACAAGATGTAGCGTGTCACGCTATGACGTCAATTTATGACATTGCGCTATGACATCACACTTTACGATATTATTTGTGGGAAAGCGCGTTTTTTTAATAACATTTCCAAGCATCAGTGAATAAATTAACTCACAGAACACTGAAATAAAAGTATGTATTGCATTAACATTGACATATCACTCATTAGATGCTTATATTTACGTAATATTCTTTTGCTATATAGAAGTATTCCTTAAATTCTTTGTCCATAGATATGTAAGATAAAAGTTTTGTATTTCGAGCATCAGTGTTCTGAAAAGTTTGGTTAGAGTATTACTTAGCTCTATTAGTAATCTAATTTTACCAGGCAAGACGTAAGTACATTTTTTAAAAATTTCCTTTGCTTTTACTGATGACATGTTTCAGCCGTATGTAACTGTAATACTGATCTGAATAACGGATAACGTGAAAGGCAGATGTAAACATCTTTGAAGATTTTTTATTTCGTTTATATTGCGATGAATTATTGCCACTAAAATGTGATAAGTATATGTATTAATATGAGTGTAACGGAATTATTATTTCTCTGGCGGCATAGTACTGTATGTGGTTAGGGGATTCTACGATAACCGTGAAGCCGCAATTTGTTGATGGATTCTTATGTAACTCAACGAAAAAAAGAAATGGAAAGTAGAGAATAATTTTTTTTTGATATCTCACTTAATTCTCGAGATATTGTATCTCAAAATTGACGTGGTTAGGTTGAAATGCGGCCTGGAACAGAAGAAAATTTTTGCCATTACCAAATTTGATGATGATATCGTATGTAACTCTAAGAGACAAATCGAAAACAGATAATACATTTTCTTTCCATATCTCGCTTAGTTCTCAGTACTTAGAGTTCCCAAAAAAATTTGAAAAAATATGTGTGTTTAATTTTAAGTACCTTTAGACAAATATATAATTGACATTATAAATTTCCCCCTTTTCCCAATAGCCGGTAGGAAAGGGTTAAAGAGGTCTGCTGTACTTGGCTCAAAATGACGGCGAATCAAGTCCAAAGTGTCCTTTACCGGCACACGAGTAAAAAGAGACACCACGTCAAAACTAACAAGAATGTCAGAGTCTGAAACAGTGAGAGACTGTATGGTTTTTACGAATTCAGCAGAGTTTTTGACATGATGGCAGCTACGCCCCACAATGGGACTAAGAAGACGCGTAAGATATTTAGCAAGTTGGTAAGTCGGTGACCCAATAGTACTGACGATCGGACGTAAAGGAACATCCTGTTAATGTATCTTCGGTAAGCCATAAAGTCTTGGAGGTCTCGCGGCACGTGGCCCAATTCTCTCAATCACTTGCTCGGGAAGATTAGCCTTTTTGACAAGGGTCATAGTCTTCTTCACAACTTTAAAGGTCGGGTCAGTGTCCAACGGAACATATGACACGTCATTAAGGAGACTCATCACTTTTGTGTTATATTGCTGTATAGAAAGAAGACCAGTAGAGTTACCTTTGTCTGCTGGTAGAATGACTAAGTCGTCCCTGCTACGTAAGGCAATTAGTGCTTCACGCTCTGCGACAGTGATATTATTTCTTGGCGGCTTGGCTTTCTTTAAAACTCTACATGTCTCCTTCCGTATTTCTTCAGCTTCTTCGTTTGGTAAGCAGCGAACAGCCTGTTCCACCGAACAGATTATCTCCTTGGTTGGTATGCGCCTAGGAGCAGGAGCGAAATTCAGGCCTCTCGCCAGCACAGAAGTAGTGGCATCATCAAGACAAAAACCAGAGAGGTTGACCACACAACGATCCAACACCACTGGTTTGCCGTTTTGTTCTGTTCCCTGTTTTCTTGTCGTCTTTACCTGTCGTCAAGACTGTCGCCTTGTTCTTGGGACTGGGTGGACGCAGCTACGTCTGCTCAAATGAATCTGGAACTTGCGAAAACTACAGCAAGACATATCGCCAAATTTAACCGGTTGGCGGGAACAGAACAAAACGGCAGACCAGTGGTGTCGGATCGTTGTGTGGTCAACCTATCTGGTTTTTGTCTTGATGATGCCACTACTTCTGTGCTGGCGAGAGGCCTGAATTTCGCTCCTGCTCCTAGGCGCATACCAACCAAAGAGATAATCTGTTCGGTGGAACAGGCTGTTCGCTGCTTACCAAACAAAGAAGCTGAAGAAATACGGAGGGAGACATGTAGAGTTTTAAAGAAAGCCAAGCCGCCAAGAAATAATATCACTGTCGCAGAGCGTGAAGCACTAATTGCCTTACGTCGCAGGGACGACTTAGTCATTCTACCAGCAGACAAAGGTAACTCTACTGTTCTTCTTTCTATACAGCAATATAACACAAAAGTGATGAGTCTCCTTAATGACGTGTCATATGTTCCGTTGGACACTGACCCGACCGTTAAAGTTGTGAAGAAGACTATGACCCTTGTCAAAAAGGCTAATCTTCCCGAGCAAGTGATTGAGAGAATTAGGCCACGTGCCGCGAGACCTCCAAGACTTTATGGCTTACCGAAGATACATAAACAGGATGTTCCTTTACGTCCGATCGTCAGTACTATTGGGTCACCGACTTACCAACTTGCTAAATATCTTACGCGTCTTCTTAGTCCCATTGTGGGGCGTAGCTGCCATCATGTCAAAAACTCTGCTGAATTCGTAAAAACCATACAGTCTCTCACTGTTTCAGACTCTGACATTCTTGTTAGTTTTGACGTGGTGTCTCTTTTTACTCGTGTGCCGGTAAAGGACACTTTGGACTTGATTCGCCGTCATTTTGAGCCAAGTAGAGCAGACCTCTTTAATCATGTACTTACTTCCACCTACTTTATGTATGGAGGGAAGTATTATGAACAATCTGATGGAGTGGCCATGGGATCTCCTCTTTCACCGATGGTGGCTGACCTCTACATGGAAGATTTTGAAGAGAGGGCTCTTGAGAGTGCTACCCTAAAACCCACTTGTTTTTACCGCTATGTTGATGATACCTTTGCCGTGTGGCCACATGGTATGGAAGCGTTGGATGAATTTCTAGACCATCTTAATGGGATCCATCCCAACATACGGTTTACGATGGAAGTTGAGAAGGACGGGTGCATCCCGTTCTTGGACATTTTAATCAAACGCAAATTTGATGGATCTTTGGCACATACAGGGTGTGTACCGAAAACCCACCCACACTGAACGTTACTTGGGTGCAACCAGTTACCACCACCCAGCACAACGCCAATCCGTATTGACCACATTGGTGCGCAGAGCGAGAGCCATTTCCGATCGTGAGAGCTTACCGCTAGAGTTGAAACATCAAAGGTCTGTTTTTGATCAGAACGGGTACTCTCGGCGACAGATAGAGAGTGCCTTTATCCAGAAGCCACCAAGACCACCGAATGAACAGATTGAACCACCAAAATCTCTTGCCTTTCTGCCATATGCCGGCAACACGTCCGGAAAGATTGGAAGGCTCTTGGCGCGTTCTGGTATAAAGAACATTTTTCGGCCGCCCGCCAAGATACGTGATGTGCTTCGCTCGGTGAAGGATGATTTAGGCCTAAGAATTCCTGGAATTTATTCAATACCTTGCGAATGCGGTAAAGTTTATATTGGACAGACAATCAGAACCATCGCTGAACGTATCACCGAGCACAAACGACACTTGAGACTGGTGCAAGTAGAAAAGTCAGCAATAGCCGAACATGCGTTCGATGAAGAACATAAAAAATACTGTTTGATGAAACGGTGGTGCTGGCCAGAGTATCTTCGTTCTGGGACTCAGTAATTCGGGAAGCATTGGAAATTCAGCTTAACGATAACAACATCAATAGGGACAGTGGACTGTATTTAAGTGAAGCCTGGAGACCAATTATTAGGGATCTATGTCATAAAAAACAAAAATCTTCTCAACAAGGCCAAATGGAAGCAATCTGACGCCATGGACATAATTTGCCAGCTCTTATGTCTACAGGTTAAGCAACGTTGAACGTGGTGAGTGCTTGGATGGGTGACCGCGTATGGCTCAATAAGCAGTCTGCAACAACTGATACCCTCGACTTGCGGTAGAGCGGTTAAGCAACGGTGAGCGTGGTCAGCGCTTGGATGGGTGACCGTTTTGGCTCCATACGCAGTCCGCAACGCTGATACCCTCACTTCCAGCGCGCTGATTGGGCGTCCTGGCAACCCTCCATACACGACATTCGAATTTCGGCGGCAGCGAAGGAAGTGTCAGCGAAGTCAGTCCGTTTGTGATTTCCTAGAAGCAACATCTAAATAGACCTGATGAAGACAACCGAGCAGGTTGTCGAAACGTCGTCGTTTCATGACTCCATCTGGCTGGACTCCCGTGAAACTTTCATTGAATCAATACGCCGGGAAAGTCTCCATTTACAATTTGGAACAAGTTTATATCGCGATTCATGATGACACTCAAATGCGATACAGGGAATATTTCAATTCGCTTATGATAGAAGCTTTGGTTTTCTAGCGGCATTATTAGTGAAGATTGTGGTGACACTGAAATGCGACCTGCATCATGTTTAGGCGGTTATTAGAGCCCCTTAGGGAAATGGCAGATTATTCGGGGAAGAAATCCAATGCCCATTCAGTGTGTATTCCGTGTAGCCTGATCCGAGATGTGGAACAGGCCATCTCGGATGCCATAGAAGGGACGGGGTGTAGCCAACTACAGATTGTGGCTCATGTCGGCACCAATGATGCTGGTCACCTTGGGTCAGAGGTTATCCTCTCTTCCTTTCGGCGGCTGGCTGAAAGGGTGAACTCTGTGGCCAGTGGCCGCAAGATATCTGTAGAGCTAACCATCTGTAGCATTGTAGACAGTTGATTGTTGACCTCTGGGTCAGAGCCATATTGAGGGGCTGAACCAGAGACTACGACGTTTCTGTGATATTGGCTGCAGATTCCTCAATCTTCGCCATAGGGTAGAGTCATATAGGGTTCCCCATAATACGTCAGGTGTACACTACACACGTGAATCGGCTACATGGGTGGCAGGGGCCGTGTGGAATGCACTGGGTGGTTTTTTAGGCTGAGGGAGGAAGACCCGAAACACGAAATACAGTTACGGGCAACCTAATCAGATGTAACACCGGAATGTAGGAGGAGCGTAAAAGAATCTCGACAGTTAAAAGTTCTCGTAATTAACTGTAGAAGCGTTTGTAACAAACAACCAGAACTTGATAGCATTATTTGTAGGACAGAAGCAGATATCGTTATCGGTACAGAAAGTTGGCTCAAACCGGAAATAAGTTCCGCTGAAATTTTTAAAGGTAGCATGAATGTTTTTCGTAAAGACAGATTACCTTCTCATGGTGGTGGGGTATTTATAGTTATGAGTAAATCTCTCCCATGTAATGAAATAGAAGTCGATAAGATCTGTGAAATCATATGGATTAAACTCAAAGTTGCTGGGTCAAAACTCATCATAGGCGCCTTCTACCGTCTACCCGATTCCGACATAGCTATCGCCGAGGAGTTAAGAAATAACGTAAACAGTATAGCTAGCCGTTTTCAGGATCATGCTATGATTCTAGGAGGTGACTTCAATCTGCCTTATATTTTCTGGCGTAATTACGTTCATATTACAAGTAGCAGGGATAAGGCAGCTTCTGAAGTAATTCTCGATTTGTTGTCAGATAATCATCTCGAGCAATTAGTTAATGAACCTACGTGGTGTCATAACGGTAGCGAAAATATTTTAGATCTGCTGGTTACCAACAGGCCAGAATTATTCACCGAAATTTCAACGACCACAGGTATAAGCGATCACAAAGCGGTAATTGCAACTATCAGACTAATGACCAAGCGAAAAAGGAGAAAAGGGCGGATTGTATACAAATTCAGTAAGGCCTCTAAGGAGTGTTTTAGAACCTACCTGAGGAATAATTACCATAACTTCAAGTCAAAAAATGACACCGTTGAAGAGATGTGGCATCGATTTATACGAATAGTCAGGGAAGGTATGGATATACACATACCGAAGCGGATAATAAATGGGGAGGATGATCCACCGTGGTACACATGCGAAGTCAAAAGATTACTCAAAAAACGGAGGAAGGAAGGGGCGTCGCAGTGATTTAGAAACCTTAGCTGAGTTAAGAGGACGTATTAAGAATGTAATGCGTGAGGCTTGCTACAGTCCTTACGAAAGCGTCACAGAACTGATTAATATACTAGGCTGGGAGTCTCTGGTAGATAGACGACGCACGTTTCGTTTAAACTTATTGGTAAACATGTGTACTCCCACTTTCACTTTTGAGTGTAGTGAAATACTTCGTCCACCAACTTATTTGAGCCGGAATGACAGGAAAGATAAGATTAGAGAAATAACGTGGCGCAATGATTCTTATATGAATTCTTTTTTCCCCTCGTACCATTAGGGATTGGAATACACAACAAAGAAATTAGCTTTGGTGCTGAGCACCCTCTGCCACCCACAATTTTGTGAATTGCAGAGTATATATGTAGATGTAGACAACTAAAACCTTTTGCTACATCACAAGGGACGAGAAATTACAGCACATTGAGCTTTATTTCAAAACAATTCTGTTTAGGTAAGCAACTAAAAAGAAATTAATTGCCAGAATACTCCTTCAAACCCGTCATTTTTGACGTGCTTTGTGGCTAGTAAATAAATAAATGCATAAAGGCTTTTAAACTTAGCGAGTTTATGTATCTTCTCATGTTTCACTCGTCTTTGTAGGTTGTATACTTTTCAATACACAGTGCTTTGAAACCTGCTGAATTATTTAGGTTAACCTTAATACAGCAGGAAAGCCTTCATTCTTTCACACTGCTTATAAATTAGTCCCTTTTTTATGTAAAGACACAGAACTTTGACGTATTTTCCTGTTCAAGCACAGTTGTTACTGCACACATCAATAAGAGAAGAAAACATGGATTCTGTTAGATATAAACAATTATTCAGTTTCCCTTTGTTGTAAATAAAAACATTTGCAAAGAGCACAATCCCACTAATCAGAAAGTCACCGGAATCACTAACAATAAAAAGAGAAAAGGCTCCAACACTTTTCTGCAAAATCTATTACACTGTAAGATATATATATATAAAAAATTGATCAAATTGAAATAACTTTATACAAAATCTGAGATCCAGCAATTAAAATTAAAATACATTGAATATGGCAGTTAATGCATTTGGACTACTTCACACTCTAATTTGTTCGATAGTTTGTACAAATGTATGAAAACTGAACTGTTGGATTTCACATGAAACCATATTCCCACAGCGACACCAATTTTGTAAAGCAGATCATTATGTTATATACATATTAAAAAAAAATTGCTGTAAACATATGTTGAGATAATTCTGTAGATCACATGACAATTGCTCCAATTTTCATAGGATAGATTTACCACCTGAGGGAGACAAATTTACTGTTAACAAAATTATTTAAAAAAAAAATATTGTTGAAATCTGCCCAATTTCTGCTTAAAGTGCAGAATACCTGTAATCTCACTTGAACAAGCTTTTTGAATCACTTTTTGCAACTTTCCATACTCACTCATTACCTCAGCCATTTTCACAGAATACTGTCACAAATGCTCATCGATTTTATTTTTGTGAAGAAAAGGAATTTCCGAGTTTATTATTACAAATATTTTACTTTCGAAAAGTTGGCATTCATCTCACAAGGACTAGCTATTTTATGTATATATACCATTAACTGGAATTCTCTCTGCTTCCCTCCCAACAAAAATATTGCCACATCAGTTAATAAATGGCTTATATATAGTCTTGTCCTCTTTCTTTACATTTATGTGAATTGATATGTTCGCTATACTTTAATTGTTTACTGCCAAATACATAAAATTCATTTTCTGACTCTTACCTGGTACAAGCAACCTGAGTTTCAACTGTAGCAGCCAGGACTGCTCGATCTTTTGCATCTTTGAGTTTGTTCATCTCTCTTTGGTACAATTCCCTCGTATCATCTACAGTCCTTCGAAACTGATAGGATAATTTCAGCATCTTGCTTGCCATCTAGAAATGAAAATGACACTTCTACAAAAAAAAAATCTGAACTAACAACGCTTCATATATTTACAGCTGCATCTCAAGTAAACTTACATTCCAAAAACAAGTAAATATATTCGCTTGTCCAACAAAGTTTAATGATTTAATTATGATGGAGCATATTCTGTAGTGGAAATTTCCTTTTATATCTACTTTTGAATTTCATGAATATTTAATTTAAATTCATTCAGTGTTTGAGGAAAAACATCTAGCTCCCTGCTTTGCACACACTTCAATTTAAAAGACACCCACATGAGCTTAATCATAATCTTGTAATTAAATTTGCCTTCTCCCCTGACACATCCCCCAATCCTGTAAATGCAGGCCTTTGAAATCTCTCCTTACCACTTGCCAAAGTATCCTGCCCAACTGAGTTATGATATGACAAGATGTTTACACTACACCTCCAATCAGCATTTCCTCCTCCGCCTTACAATCATAAAAATCTTACATTTTTCTGTGTACCCCTGTCTTTCTGATATCAGTGTTAAATCAATGTTGAAATATCCAACAATATATCCTGCCCAGATCACGATACAAGTGTCCATAAACCTTTCTACAGCTGTAGCAAACCGTATGATTCGTTACTAAATACGAGTACATCACCTGATTCGAAGTACCGAATTGTTACACACAAATTCATTTTGTTACTTGTATTTGTCGTATGGATGTCAGTTTTATTTGATAAACGAACAAATACAACGTATCATGCGGGAACTGGAGCAGTTCGCCCAGTGACTAAATGAAACTGAATGGGAGACACAACATTTGAACATCTTATGTCGCATATTTTTGGGAATTTTGATTTGAATTCGTTTAGTAAAAAAGGAAAATGTGTTAATATAATTAATATTATTTACTGTTAAGTGTTGATATTTTAGGTAAGTAATTTGGCAAAATATAGTTATTTTGTAGTTTTGCTTTTGTTTAACATTAAAATTTAAAGAGCATTATTTGTAAATAGAATATTTGGATAAATAATTTTAGATGGTTATCGTTTGTTTATCGATCACACCTTAGTAAGATTTTAATAATTTCAAACATTTATAAAATGTGTTTATTGTAAAATGCGATATTCTAACTTCTATTTTATTTTCAAGTGAAAATTTGATCAAACCTACTAAACTAAATGAACAATTTATGTAAACATCATAAAGTACAAATGAAGTTATCCCGTAAGCCGTATTCAATGCGACTCGCTGTGATGCTCCAGACTAGTGCTTGATCGTATCAAAAGTAACTAGTAATAAAACAATACAATAGTAATGAAGTCATCTCATAAGTGGAGAGACTCAATACAAAGCTTCATGCTAGTGCTCGACTGTACCAAAAGTAACTAGTAATGATTGGTTTAGAAACAAACACATACGGGTACACAATTTCTCATAACTTTTCCTGCTCTAAACCTTTCCTGTATTAATGCTATTATAAAGCAATATCACCTGCATACTACTTAACTTCTGACTGTAAACCATGTAACAGAACTGATTAATTTAAAAAAAAAAAAAATTAACTTGATATAATTATTTATCTCATCTCATTTAATAAAGTGTAATTATTTCTCTCATTCAATAAAGTTTATTAAAGATTAAAATCAAATTGAGTATATTGAATAAATGTGCTTTGTATTCCTGTTAAAAATTCGCTGCCCATTCTTGAAAGACAGATGAATTCGAAAGATCACCGAGAATAGACGTCGCTTTGAGAAGATATATGATCAAATTGCAAATACCAAGAACCTACAATTTCGGAAATGAAGCATCAAGCAACGACCCAAGTAAATTGTATGACGAGTGATGGTTTCAACCATAGTTTCTATTAAATGGAATTATTCCTTTATTTTAAAGAATGTGCCAATTATTCTGGTTACTATACGAAGTACGAACCAGAGAGTTAACCGCGATGCGCGTTTCAACCATCAATACAATCAATTATTGCAATAATTGACAGCAAAGGTGATTATTCATTAACCTATGGCACTCCTATTTTCACTCCTCCACTTCTGGTACCGATTTCCCTACCCTAATGTTTTGTTTCCAACTTCTAAAGCAGGTCACTTGTTTTACATTTACCACCTTCTTATAGCTCACTCACTCAAATGTCTTAGAGAGATTTAGTGATAAGCTATCAAAATTTGGTAACTTCATCCACAATATGTAGGCCACTGATTCACATGAATAATATCTTCTGAAACCATGTTGCCAATTTACAAACCACTTTCTTTCCTTAAATGCGTTTCTGATGTGGATGCTTACCTCTCTCCAACTTACCTACTGATGAGGTCAAACTAATCAGTCTGACTCCCATTGTTAGACAATAAGTGATTGCTTGGGGGTTTGCACATAACAGCTTACACTAAACTGTGGGCTCAGGATATACTGTCTTGCGGTTGCCAACCAACCGAGAACCTCAGCAGGTGAAGGTATGTTTTAAATAATGTTCACTGTAGACTTTCATGAAATGTTCAAACTGTATATTCTTCAAAAATTATTACATCATATGGTAACCAAATTTAAACCATCAAACTTCTGTTCCAAAATAAACAGTTGCACGTTTAAACCCTGAGACAAGCTGAAAGCAACTCCAGATGGCCGCCTAATTGAATAAAGTTCAATTAAATCTGAGTACATCACTTCCCCACTATCTGTTTTAGTCAGTCCAACATGGCAGACATTTCCACCATTTCCTCGTAAGTATTATTAATTTTACTTTTCCTGTCCTGACCAAAATACTGCATTGATCTAAAAAGAAAAACTCATTATGCTCATAAAAAAATTCTACTTTGTTTTAAATATACTTTACAATACTTTACAGTCTGTATCTAGCTGAATTATGCTACGTGGAAACCAAGTATTCCTCCCAAAATCATTTTCCTACGAAAACGTTACTTAATCTTCACCTACCGACTAATTTTTTTATAAAATGTAGTCTAATATTTGACACCTTTTGAGCTATAATTCTTTCTTGTAACTCTGAGCTTTGAAATTATTTAATCATTTTCCCCAGTAGTTTTAAATGTGTAAAATTCAATTCAAAATCAAATCTCTCTTTAGTACTATTTTCTACCCCTAAAGTGTCCCATCTCATTTTCATCCTTACTACTTACTGCATCTCTGAACATAAACGTAAAGTTTTCTATTCGAAAATAAGAAAATTTCTATATAACGCCAATGTTTACAAATTGTTACAATTGCATTTTATTGTTTGCTTCTACTTATCACTTGAAAAATGCAAAAAAATTATTTTAAATATCCTTTACTGCTGGTTTTATACTAGCTTGCAACTCTTTAAACTAATTTTGATCACTTATCGGCAAAATTTAGGTTATATGACACAATCGTTTATAAATTAGTATTATTATTGTTGCTGCTGCTGCTGCTTTAGGGCGCGTCGACAGTGGGGTCATTAGCGCCCTAACAATTACCAGCCTAAACTGTGGCTTAAGAAAGTACTAAAATACTGTCTGCATGGTCGACTGTAAAGGGGTCGGCCATACAGACAGCAAATAAAATAATTCACAAATATAAAACGTGGCTTAGAAAAGGGGCCACCAGAACACAAGACCGTACACCACCTGAATGGCTGTAAAGGGGCCATACAGGGTCACAAAATAATTAAAAACACTAAATCTCTCACCGGCTGTATAGTGGCCAGCGAAAAGGAATTTAAAAATATAAAAATTAAAAACAATGTACATGGATGGGTGGCTGTATAGGGGCCAAGCGTCCATCTAAAAACTAGACCGATCTGCCTAAAATTTTAGGCACTAGACCGGCCAACACACAAAATTTTAAAACACTTGCCACACTGCTGGTCTCATTGTTTAAAATAAGGGCCAGATCGTTGGCAAGGCCAACGTCAGTCCTCCAGTCTAAAAACACAACACAATCAACTAAAATGTGGCGCACCATCATAGGTACGCCACAGGTATCACATTCCGGTGGGTCCCTCCCGGCAGAGAAGAAAGCTGTGTGTCAGAGGACAGTGCCCTATACGGAGGCGAGTAAGGAGGACTTCATCCCTCCTCGCCCGCTGGAAGGAGCTGCTCCACGGCTGAACGGTCGGTTTGACCAGCCGGAGCTTATTATGCTCTACCTCCAGCCACTGCCTCTGCCAAATGCCAAAAACAAATCTTTTCCCCACCGAGGCAAGGTCAGACTTTGGGACCAGATCAAAATCAATTCGTACCTTGTTGCAGGCTAACTTGGCGGCTTCATCCGCTGCCTCGTTCCCCCTGATTCCCACATGACCCGGGTACCAGCAGAATACGACCTCCTTTCCAGAAGTTTGGAGGGATCGGAGGGTGTCCTGGATGTCCTGGACCAGACGATCTGTTGGGTACATGCTTCCCAAGGCCTGGATGCAGCTGAGGGAATCACAGCATATGATGTACTTCATGCTGCGACTTACTTTCATATGCTGCAGTGACTTTAACATAGCGTAACACTCTGCAGTGTATACACTACAATGGCTATTCAGTTAGTAATTATAAGTCGCTCGAGGGAACAATACAGAGCAGCCAACTCTGTTAGCCTGCTTAGACCCATCCGTGAATACCGGGGTAAAATCGTGATGCTGGTTTAAAAAGTCCATAAACATTCTGATAAAAACATTGTCATCGGTAAACAGTTAGTTGTACCTTGACAATTCTAAAATAGTTCTGGGCCTCTTTAAAAGCCAGGGAGGAGATTTACTCAACCCTGGTGATAAAAAGGGGGCATCTCAAACCCATATTCCTCCATTATAGCCTTTGTGCGTAAGCTAAACGGTTTGGTTGCTCTTAAGCGGTTGTATACAGTCGTTCGTAGTTTGGGCGAATTACTACATTGTACATGGGAATAACTGGTGTTGTGGCAATGTGCAAGTAGTGTCGCACCATGAGGAGGCACCTGCGGGTGGAAAGTGGCGGCTCGCCAGACTCAGCACATATGCTGGGTATATGGCTGGTGCGGTAGGCACCCGTGGCGAAACGAATTCCCGCATGGTGGACACTATCTAAAATGCGTAGATAACTGTCCCGTGCCGAATCGTATACTATACAACCGTATTCAAGCCGCGGACCGCACAAAGGCTCTATAGAATTGTAGCAGGCAGGAGTGGTCAGCACCCCATGACCTGCCACAGAGGCACTTTAAAATGTTGAGTGCTTTTAGGATCTGGATTTCACATCTTTTAAATGTGGTAACCAACTTAACCTACTATCAAATATGAGGCCCAGAAATCGAATGCTTTGACTAAAACTCAAAACGCTGTTCCTCAGGGTAAGGTTAGGTTCTGGTAAGAGACTGCGAGATCGAGTAAATCGTACGCACTGGGTTTCTCAGGAGAGAATCGAAAACCAGTTCGCACTGATCACTCATCAAGCCTGTTCAGCGCGAGCTGCAACTGCTGCTCAGCCCTTCTCAGGCTAGATGATGCACAAAAATTAAAAATCATCAACATATAAGGAGAACCGTATCGGTCTCCTTATTACAGTCGAGAGGGCTGGTTATCACAATAGCGAAAAGAATAACATTTAAAATTGAACCCTGAGGAACCCCATTTTCCTGGATAAAAACATCTGACACTTCCCTACCGACTCGGTACCGCAGGCAACGCTGAGATAAAAATGACTGTATGAAACGGGGTAGATTTCCCCATTCATGGAGTTGTTTTAAAATACCATACCGCCAGGTAGTATCGTAGGCCTTGTCTATATCAAAAAACACTCCAACAAGATGTTGGTTCCGAATAAAGGGCGTCCTGTATCGCCGCTTCCAGCAGGATCAGGTTGTCCAAGGTAGATCGGAACTTCCTAAATCCACACTGAAAGCGACTCAACAGGTTTCGGGATTCAAGACACCAGATAAGTCGGCAGTTGACCATCCGCTCCAGTGTCTTCCCCACGCAGCTTTTTAAGGCAATGCTGCGATAACTACCTGGCAACAATTGTCCTTCTCTGGTTTTAAAATGGGTATTAGCGTTGCTTCTTTCCACGAGTCGGGGAAGTGTCCTCCGATCCATATATCGTTAAAAATATCTAGAAGGTACTCTTTAGCATTTTTACTAAGATGCCTCAGATTCTGGTACTGGATCAGGTCGGGTCCTGGTGCTGTGTCCTTGGTGCCTTTCAAGGCGGCTTCCAACTCCCAAAATGTAAAATGGGTATTGTACGCCTGGAAATCCGGCGAGTCGAAGCTTAGAAAATCTCGTTCGGCAGCAGCTCTTCTTTGCTGGAACCGAGGTTCCAGCCTGGCAGACGAAGGGATAGTGGCGAATGACTGCCATCAGCTGCGCAATGCTTCGCTCGTCGGTGACTACACGCCCCTGATCCAGTAATCCAGATACTGGCGATCGAGAGTACCTTCCAGATATACGACTGATTGACTCCCATACTTTGTTGATGAAGTGGATCGGTTAATTGTGCTCACAAAATTCTGCCATGACCTTCTCTTGCTCTCCTTAATCACTCGACGCGCCTTTGCTCTAGCAACTCTGAACGCCGCGATGTTGTCAGGTGTTGGGTGCAACTTGAAACGGCGCAAGGCCCGTCTGCGGCCCTGGATGGCAGAACGACATTCATCGCAGCGCTCCAGAGTTGCTAGGCACAGATATATCAGCCACCTGGTGGATCACTTCGGTGAAGTGTTTCACTTTCTCGTCAACATTCTCACACTGTTGAAGAGTGATGGACCGGCGATAGAGCTGCCATCAGCTCTGCTAATATTCCATTTGTAATGAATAGTTCTTCTTCCACGATCGAGTTCCATGTGCAGCCATATTGGGAAGTGGTCGCTTCCATGAAGGTCGCGATCCACCTCCCAGCGCACGGAGTCCACTACAGAAGGAGAGCAAAGGAAAATGTCAATGGCAGAGGACGTACCGTAAGCAGTTGTAAAATGAGTCATTTGGCCGTTGTTGAAGATACACAACTCCTCCTGCTCCAATAATCTACAAATTTCTCGACCTCTGGGGCAATCGGTGGTCAACCCTCTCAGCGCACTATGTGAGTTGAAGTCTTCCAGCAGGAGATATGGCCGAGAAATTTGCCGCACTAGATCAACCAGTTTATCGTAGTCAACTGGTGCACCGGGTGGTAGATATACGGAGCAGATGGTTAATTGTATTGGGCCATATATTTTAACTGCTACTGCTTGTAAAGGGGAGGCGAAAGCAACAGGTTCGGAGTGGACAGTGTTTTGGACAAACACAGCCACTCCCCCCTTCGCTCGATCACCCTCGGTACGTCCCTTCGGTATATATCATAACCTCTTAGCACGGGTTCATGTGATTGTCTAAAACGTGTCTCCTGTAAGCAGAGACACAAAGGGTTAGACCGTGCTAAGAGTTGTACCTCTTCTTTGTGAGCCTGAAAACCGTTTAGATTCCATTGAAGTATGAGAGCCATCCTATTCATTAAAATTAACCCACCCCGGTTCGGGTGGGACATCACTTCCTGGCTGCTGAGGAATGGGTGGACACTCGCCCAGCAGCATCACTATGTCTTCGGGGTCCTAAGATCCTATATCCATCTCCGGCGCACTAATCGAAACCTCGATTCCACCTTGTTTCTTCTTTTTCCTTGGTCTCTTCCCATTCTCCCTGCCACTGGGCAGCCTGGGCGGGGATGAAGAGGGTGACCTTATGAATTTTGTGGGGTCCGTTTGTTTAAACTTTGGACCCCTAATTTTCTCCTGTGGCCTTTTAGGTTTTACTGTGGCTGCGGCAGCTTCAGGTGCTGCTGTAGGTTGATGGGAGTTTGTTGCAACTGGTAATGCTGCTGGTGACGTCTTAACTGCTGCTGGAGTGGTCTATGTTGCGGCAGTGTTGCTCCCGACGTCAGCGGTCTTGGGTGTTCTGACCTTAACGGCTTTTGTGCCACATTTACACTCGCAAGAGCACATTGTGCTCGTGCTCATGTCTGCGGTGGACGTCTGGGTGGCAACACTTTCTGTTCTAACAGGAGTTTTCACCATAGTCGCGAAACTTGTAGCGAAGACGGGCAGGGCAAGCGCCTTTACCTTCTTCTTCGCCTCGACGTACGGAATCCTTTCTTTGGTTTTACACTCCTGTATCTTTCGTTCTTCGAGGTAAACTCGACACGACTTGCTCCACGCAGGGTGGGATTCGGAACAGTTAATACACACATGTGGTAGAGTGCACTCCGTACCCGGCTCATGGGCACTCTTGCCGCATTTCCCACAGGTGGCATTTCCTTTGCAGTTCACTGTCGTATGGCCAAACCTTTGACACTTGTAACAGCGCATCAGGTCTGGTATATACGGGCGAACATTCAGGTTCAAATAATCTGCTTTAATTGATTTTGGTAACGTTGGCGTGTCGAATGTCAACACGAAGGTGGCAGTCTTCTCAACGCTGCCATTTACTCTCCGTGTTACCTGTCGGACCTCAATCACTTTTTCAGTTCCCCATTCCTTAAGCAGTTCCTCTTTTTCAACATCTATTAAATCATGGCAGGTGATGACGCCTTTACTGCTATTTAGTGTTTTATGGAGTTCGCATGTTACTGCGAACTCCGAGGTTCTCACACTTAAGGAGCAGGGAGGCTTGCCTGCTGGTAGAGGTTTCCAGCAGCAGGGTGCCATTCCTGAGTTTCTTAACAGATTTCAATGTGCCTGAAATACCCTCCAGTCCCTTTGAAATATAGAAAGGGGATACCTTTTCAAAGGTCCCTTCCTTCCTATGCATTATAACAAAAGCATTATCTAATGGGCAAGCCATTCTGTTACACTCTGTTCCAGATGCGGGTGGGCTATCAACCCTCACACGCTTCTTTAAAGTGGGTGTATTTTTATTATCCTGCGGCACACCCGTACCACAGGTATTTTTGGTTTTTGTGGATGACAATTTTGGTCCCACGAGTAAAACTAGTTTAGAAGGAAGTGCTAATACAACAGGGGTGTGCAGGTGCCCCTGAGGTTGCACGCTAGCGAATGATTTCCCTCATCACTCATTCGCCTCCTCGGCACGTGTCTGACCTTGAGGTTGAGGTTTTTTTTTATAGAGGTATGTTCCGTCCTCGCAATCCAGGCGATGAAGCCAAGATCCCTGTTCTCCTAGGCACACAACGTTCCAATGCCACACCCTACGGTGGTCGTTGAAGCATGGTAGGAGTTTACGGTGTGGGAAACTTGTGGCGCTCACAAGTTTCCAGCTCGGCCAGCGCGGGTTCGCCAAACCCGTACCTGGCACTTGCGTACCAGACCCCTGTGGGGAAATTAGTATTACTATGGTCTCTAAAATGTAGCATGTTACCAGACTCAATAATATTCCTGGGTACAGTACAATAGCACATTTAAGTGTATTTAAAATATGTGTGAAATTATTCATACCAGCCCATTGTTTTTGTATCTAGTCCTTTCATAATATCTTTGGGCTATATTTCTTAATTCCAAATCGGTTTATTTTTACTTGTGGGGAAAATCTCTTACTTTATTATTTCCCCTTTCATTGCTGCACAAGTCTGTAATGGTATCATTTGTTACTTGATATATCCACCATTTTAGTTCTCAGAAACTTCTAGACAAATCTTTCATTATTGTCCAAATGCCTTCTTACCTCTTAATATAACCCCAGAAACATTTGCACATTCGGTAGTCCTTCTCCAGTCATTATATTCTTCATGAACATAACTAGCTTTCCACTTTGCTATTTCCTTGTTTAGAAGTTCCAAGTGTTCCTGGTAATCTTGTTTTCTAACACTACTGAGTTTTCTTTTCTCAAACTTTTAACACTCTCACCTCCCTGTTACAGTATTTAGGTTCTTAGGTTTTTGTTTTGCAATTAACTTTTCTTTTCCAATTCTTATCTCTGAACTGTTCCCACATTATCTCCACTCTACTCTACACACAGAAGTGTTCCCCGATAATGTGTCTATGTAAAAGTAACTATAACCACCTTTAATTTTGACCCCTGATTTAGTAGACCTTCCTACACCCAATAGAACTGCTTCATGATCACATTCCTTCTGTACTGACACCACATAAAGTTATCATCACGCTTTACCAGGAAGATATTCAGAATACTTTGCCTCCTTCTGCACTGCACTACCACTTTATCAAGTGTTTATGGCTATCTTTGCCCCACTAAGGTAATTTCAAATCTCTGTTCCGTTGTGTTATTATGCTCCCAGTCAGATAAGGTCAGATCACCACCAATGACAGTACTACCCCAAGCTTTTAAATCCAAATATGAAATCAAAGGGCCATAACTCGGCTATTCATTCTTCCACAATTGCAAGTTACAAGACTTCTCTTTTCTTTTGTATTCCTCTACAAACCTGCCTCTGGTAATCTGTGACTAACACCTATGAAAAACAGCAAATGGTAATAGACTTCACTAACCAGTATGATTTCCACCTCTGTCTTTGCAGTCCACTCAATAATCCTCTGGGAAAACCTTTGTACAACACTCGTTCTTTCAGTCAAGACTATCTCTATATTTGTAGTTTTTGTACCTGCATTAAGATACCTTGATCTTTGTGCTTCTACAATTTACTAGTAGCCCCTTAATTTATAACCTCCTCCTTTGTATCAAACTTTAACCATCTATTTCCAATGATGAAGACAGGAGGACAGTGATGACCACACAAAAAGAAACAATTTTACAAGGCAGATGTGTACACACAAGGATCTACCGCATTGCTGGGTCTGCCATGAAGAAGAGATTTTTTTAAAAATCACTCATTTCTGTAAGATTCAGGTTATTGGAATTGAATTCAGGAAGGAAGAAGAGGATGGTTTATGGGATGGGAGGTGGAGCTATTTAGAATGGGGACAGGAATTGTTGGAGAAAAGTCCCAAGTAGTCAAATATCATTGCTGCCAACAGTAGTAAAATAATGCAGCAAGCAGAGTGTGCAGCAGAAAGAACTAGGCTCTACTCAAAAGCTTAGTAAAATTTTTGGATGGGAGAGAAAATGAGACCTATAAAGAGAACAGTAAGCTGAATTTGGGAAAGGATGGTGGAGGAAAGGGCAGCAGAAGATGAACAATAGAGATCTTGGATTACTATAGGGATGGGGAGAGGGCAGAGGTCTGTGTTGTGATGGGTCTGGTTAAGGTGCTGGGTGGAGAAAGTCGATAAGATTAGGAAGACATGGGGCTGAGGCAATCGGTTGTGGAGCAGTAGTATGTTGGCTTATGTGGTTTGGAAAGATGTTTTACCAAAATCAAGCAGCCTTTGCAGGAGGAGGAAAATTTGTAGATATGTATTTTCGCTAGTTTGGTTAGAACACAGTTGTACTGATTATGTATGTTCCACAGATAATGTCCACAGATAATGTCCACAGTCATGAAATATTGAAAGAATTTTGTGTAATGAAATGAGGTAGGATGACTACTGGTGCATCTTTCTGAGCAACTGCTGAAGGATTAGGTAGCTTAGTGGTAAGGACTGTTGACAGCAGAATATGCAGAGTGCAGAATATGCAGAGTGCAGAATAATGTTGCAGATTGCGTTCAGAAATTGGAAATTTATAGTAAGACAATTGGGGGAATATTAAGCAAAACGCATGACTGGAGGTATAAGATGTGAGATCTGAGTTTATCAAGAAGGGAAGCATTGAAACAGTGAAGGGAAATTTATTTCTGAAATAATGATACTATGATAGTCTGATAAAGAAGTGATAAGAGTGTCAGCAAAGAGTTAAATATTTAGTGATACCAGTAATACTACCACGAAAAGAGAATGAAGGGGGATAGATAAGTGTGGAAAAAGATGAACAAACAATAACAGAGTGCAAGTGCGTAACGGAAATTTCAGTGGTTGAATCGGCAGGGCAGAGGAAAAATAATAAAATAAAAAGGACTAATAGTAAGTTTACCAATAACAAGGCATAAGTATGAGGTGAAAAATAATGGTGAAGTGGGAAATAAAAATGTAGGCAGAGGAAATCAATACAGAAAAATATACCAAGTATTGGGCATGACGACTGTCTAGGCAAATGAAAGGCTCAAGATGAGAAACTATTAACCCTTTGACTGCTGCTGACGGGTATAGCCGCAGCCGTCGTATTTCCCCTGAGTGCTGATGACGAGATAAGCCGCACCCGGCTGCCGCTACCTGTGTGCTGATGACGAGATAAGCCGCACCCGCCTGCCGCTACCTGTGTGCTGATGACGAATATAGACGCGCCGCTACCCGAGTCGTAAAGCGGACTTCTCGCCACATTTCTCAATAGCCTTTTGCAGTTTTGGTCGCTAGCTTATCGTACGAATGTTTGTGTGCTGGGAGCCTAGGCTTCGCTCTACAGTTCACTGTTCAACGAAAATTACATCAGTGTTCTTTGTGTCCTATATTTTATAAAGAAAATTGAAAGACGTCGTGGGTGCATTGAGGAATAAATCATGGAGATTCTTACGATGAGCGACACTGAGGATGAACTACTTCATTTTGATGGAAGTGATAGCTTTTCCACAAAATCGGAAAGCTGTAATCCTAAAACATACTCGTCAGGAGGGGTGACTATGCAGTCTCATGTTTCAACAAGTTAGTTGTTCTGAAGAATCGGAAGGTGATAGTGAAACGGCTACGAAGAAATTACGTCTTGGCGATAAATCTAACTAGAAAATCATTTTCGTCCAGTTAGTCACGCATTTGATGTTACACTATTGGGACATGCGTGTCAAATAGGGAATGTGTCAAGTATTCTGTCAGTTTTCATGTTATTTCTTACAGAAGAACTGACGAAATATATAGCTGATGAAAAGAATCGGTTTTGTATAACCACTATGAAGAATACTCCAGATTCAGAGCTTTCTCGAATATCAAAGTGGAAAGATACTGGATATGATGAAATGTATTGTTTCAGAGCTATTTGTCTTCTGATGCCTAGCGTGAAAAAAAATTGAAAATTAGGGAATATTGGACCAGAGATGTCCTTCTAAATACTCCAATTTTTAGTGAACTTATGTCCAGATACCGCTTTTTGTTACTCTGGTGAGGTTTCATGCGATTTCAACGCAACCCCCCTCCCCCCTCTATTTCACATCACGTAATTAATGGACAGACACTTCATAGCTTAGAAATGAAAAATCTGTTGAGTACTTATGTGGAACAAATTTCATCAAAGAAACAAAATTACGTATAATCGGGTAATTACAAAGCGCAGCAAACATTCAGTCATCGAGATATTTTGGGTGTCTACATCTACAAAGATATTCCGGAAACCAAATGTGTGGGGGAGGCTACTTGAACAATTATCATTTTAAGGTCTCTTTCTATATTCGTGAATAGCGCGAGGAAAAATCGGAAGGCTTTAACTCTCTGTACGAG
This sequence comes from Vandiemenella viatica, assembly GCA_031002005.1. Taxonomy (NCBI): domain Eukaryota; kingdom Metazoa; phylum Arthropoda; class Insecta; order Orthoptera; family Morabidae; genus Vandiemenella; species Vandiemenella viatica. Next base: position 147,504,352 of record JARYHS010013630.1, read on the forward strand.
TTCGAATATCTCTTATTTTACAGTGGTGGTCTGAACGCGGTATGTAAGTGTGGAATACAATATTTCTAGCATTTTTTTCGAATCAACAATAACACTAATACAGTAAGAGACCTACAGAATCTGCCAAGAAAAAACTGTAAACTATTGACGTAAATTTAAGAATCACCGCGCTTTCGACAAAAGCTGCAAAAATCGAGAGAAAAATGCAAGCAAGAAATAATTATTAGTTATGAAAAATAGGGTTAATGATTCAGTTTTATTCTGTAGTAATTTATTTGCAGAGAAACTATGTAGTGAGAGCATTTATTCTGTATCAGTCGTGAGAGGTCACAGTGCTTCGCCAGAAACATTCAGCACAGGGCGGTTGGAGCCGCTCGGACGGCTCCGTCCCCAGGTATAATCACTTAGCGCAGGTAGCAGGCCACAGCGCGGCAGGTACACGATCCGCCGGCAGCAGTCAAAGGGTTAATAAAAAAAGAAAGTGGTGAAAATAGAGTATACAAACTATAAAAAGAGGCGAGCAGTCAACATGGCTTGAACTTATGACTCTGAAGGTTATATGGGGCCAGGTGTGCTGAAATAAAGTGGCAGTTAGACTTAAGGAACCAAATGAGAAGCAATGAAGTTGGTAAAGAAGCAGACACACAATGACTAGGACAAGTAGTACAAACACAGAAAGGAAGCCAAAAGGCAACAATCTCAGTAACAATGGAGCAGGAAGAAATGCCGAGAGAATTTTAATATGGAAAGGAAAGATAAGATCAACCCAACACGTGTCGAAGTTGAAAGCAGGGCTGCAGGAATAATAATGCACCTGATGACAATGTTGAACTCCACACAATGGATCAGAAATAATTTAATAACACCCCCTACAACATGATTTTACAAACTTCTAAATTTGATATTCAGTTTTTTTGGTAACATAATATTTAACATATGCAAGATTTGAAGCTAGTAAGACTCATTTGGAAACTACAGGCCTGTTACAGGCACACAAGAGACAGAAAAATGACAATATGGCTCAGTTTCCCTTCAGGGGAAAAAGGCAATTAATATTATCAATCCTACTTTTGAATGTGGAAATTATCTACTCTGATCTTGTCAGTAAATTAAGAGTTGGGGGAGTGAACCAGGTGAAAGGCAGTGGGTGTAATGAATGAACAGTAATACTTGGTTTCCAATCTATATAAGCAGACCAGCTTACATACTAATTTCATAGTAACTGCCACTGCCTGGAATATTGTAGAACAGTGAAAATAAATTAAAGAGATAGGTGCTTGTATCATCTTGGTTCTCCAGGTGGAGCCGTGTCGATTTATTAAAACCTGACGTTTCAGCATGACGGCAGAAATGTAAGGTTTTAATAAATCGAACCAAGACGATATATACAGTGAGCGCGGAAGCTTTCGTAATCATGAGATAGGTGCTGTTTGAGTGGAGACTTTACCAGTGTAATAATGCAGTGTAATGTATGCTGTGGCATGTAGACCAATGAGAATAAGAATTTTTTGGAGAATCCTGGATTTATAATTACCAATGTTTAAATGTAGGACAGCTGGTAAATCACACTTTTGCCTTATTATTCAATGACAAACTATCCCCCCTTTTATTCAATTGCTCATAATGCAATGGCTCCACACAATAATTAATGACTCGATGGCAATTTTTATATTAAATTTATAATTAGTTTTGGGGAAATTTTTTTCATAACAAATTTCATTTTTCTTTCCCTTCTAAACGATTGTTCCTTATTTAAACCACGCCCTCTTCCTCAAAAGAAGTTACTCAACTTGCAACGATGTCTTTGTTGAGGGATGTAGACAGATGCTGTTATCAGTAAATTAACAGTGTATTTTCTCTCTTTCCCTGATATTTGTGGTACTAATAAATTATATTTGCAAAGTTCTTGTCCTAAGAAGGTCACCAGCTTCCTTAAAATTCTTCCACTATAAAGTTTACCATTTAGAAAACAGAAAATAGTTTATTGTTAAAGTTTGCATCAGAAATGAATTGTCACTGAATTTATTTGCAATAACTGAAGTTACTGCTGGTATCAGGAAATCAACACTGTAAAATTGTCAAAATAATGTTTTTCAGACTTTGAACAAAATTGAAGATTGCAGAGTATTCTTACAAGAGTGTTCTCTCACTTGTATTATTAACACGGCAACCCCACTAAGTTCAAAACATTTCTTCAAATTTAATCAAATCTGCAAAGTTGAAATATCACCGAGAATTCAGAGAAGTTTGACTTATTCACCAAGGTGTTGGTTTAACATTATTAGACTACTTTGTGCTGGCCTAAAATGCAACATGGCACTGGCACACACACTTGTGGATCAGTCCAACATCTTGCCCCAACTTACAGACACAGTCCAAGGTGCGACACACACTCACTTAAGTCAGAAATTACATTGTGGCGAGTAACTACTCCCAGCCTCTCTTATATATAACCTTTGCCCAATGCATTTTAGTTTTCCAGATAATTGCTAGCATAGTAAGGTGGACTATTACAAAATTTCCTCCCATCTCTCATATTTTACTATTATGAAGAACCTCTAATTTTAAACACTTTTTGGTTTCATATGTAATTTATTCTACTCAATGGTTTAGGCGTGAGAAATTGTTAAAGCACCAAAATATTTTGGTCTTATTTCAAACTATTTCATTCCAAGTGTATTTATTAATTACAAACGATTTCTTCATTTTTTTTATTTTATTTGGAATACTGTTTTAAGCTCTGTTTTTATTTAGGAGTTATTCAGTTAACTACATTATTGTGTTTTAACTATGTCACAACGTTGTTGGTTATTATTTTTCCTTTTTTTTCATGGGACTTCACTATTCTTACTAATTTTAAATCCTCTTTTATTTAGTAACCCCCTTTCCAAATATTTCTTTTTCAAAAGCACAATTTACTCTAACCTTCATTGAGACATTTAAATTCTTTAAAATGTCAAAATATTTAAATTGTGTTTAAATGAAATGCTTGTTTATTTCTAACCATTTTCTTTATAGAGCCTAAACTCTTCTTATTTGACATGATTATTAATAAGCCATATTTTCAAGTATTTATATCTTACTTTTAAATTGATATTCAACATGAAATTTCATATTAAGATTTGTTTGGATGTCGAGAAAAAAATTGCCTCAAACTTCTCTTAGTTATTTAAATATAAATGTTGTTCCATTATTATATCTGAAATCTTTTGCTTGCATCTCTTCCAATTCAATTGTGATGTCACGAGTAGAGATTGCAATCCAGCAAACCGAGATCCCTCAATCCCACATCATTAGACAATCTGGAGGATCCCGCACAAAATTAAGCGGATCCGCAATCCGTAAAATGCAGCGAAAACATGTGTCAGTCTGTATGACTCACTGCTCTGTCGTTTTCCTATCCCACTCGGTCTCTATCGGATGTGTTGCACTGTTTTTCTATACCCCTGCATTTGAATCGTGTGGACAATCGTTTGTTATTATCAACCTTCGTCATTCGTAAATAAATAGCTGCACTTTTACATATTCATTAAAACTTGCGTTTGTTTTGAGGACACATATCTATAATTTGAGTTATTTGCATATTTAGTACGATTTTCTAACAATTTAATTAGTATTTTTTATGTGTTACATACGTTATCTGAACTACACAGTTAAACCTTTTTATTTATGGTTTCTTATCACCATTTTCTGTATTTACAGCTAAAGTAATTGCAACAACTTCCTGTTTTTGCGGCTGAAAACTTGATTATTCGTTGAATAGAAACTAGTGTTCTCATAATTTTAAGGTTCGCTTATCTATTTATTAGAAGCTATCGAAAGGCAATTGTATATCCTTTGACTTATTGTTTTTGCCGCCGCCTCAATGCGTTTGAAACGCATATTCTTTGACGTAAGCTTACCCGTGCCGCTCTGGCTTTCGATTAATACCTCTTGGGATGATTTGGTCAGTTGTCATAATGTATTATTTTGGAAGGATAGCATGTGTCCTTTCAACTGCTTGTTATTATTTCGCCTAAAAGCAAAAAAAAAAAAGCTATAATGAAGTATCGCCGAACTGTGTTGTAAAAACACCATATTTCAACGGTTGCCTCCGTCTTCCTCACGTGTGAAATTTCGTGTTTTTACAACAAAATTTTGTGATACATCAGTGAGAACTTCACTGGAATCATACGCCAAAAAAGTCATTATGCCATTTAAAGTAAAACTGAAATACTTGACAGTTTACGTCTTGGTGAGTAGTTTCTTTTAATAACAATGAATCAACTATAAGATCAATCAAGGAATCAGGAGTCATAACGAATCCCCAAAAAATAATTCTTGTAAAAAGAGGCCAAGTCTCGTGCTTGTGTAGTGACAAAATGTTATGGAATCTTGTTCTGAGCCAAGTCTACAGTTTACAGAGTATATTCACTTCACTTGTGAAATAGAATGCTTTCTCTCTGTATTATGGAACGTTTATATAGAATTAAAAAAAGTGGTAACTTGGCCATTATGCATATCATGTTTTTAAACTGATGTGATTTATTGTAAGGCAGATAATATGACCTAGTGCTAAATATTTTCCACTTTTGATTATTTAAAAATTGGTTTAGATTTAAAAATAAAAATATAAAAGCTTATTTAAGACATGCTAAAAATTTTACTGTTATTTTGCCAATTGCAATATTGTTAACTGTTAATTTTTGCCATTAACATTAAAATTGATTTATTAATTTAACTAGCTGTTACCCGCAACTTCGTACGCGTGGACTTGGAGTTTCATTTCCAGAATTGGATATAGAAAACTGTTAGTAACGTAAGATTTGTCCCAAACAACACAGAGTCGACATAATATGATGGAAAGCCATCATTATATCATCCTATCGTCTAATCTGTCTCATGAAGAGAATCAATTTACAACATATTTAATAACAGAAAAGTAAGCGAAGGTGCGGCGATGTGTGTGTGTGTGTGTGTGTGGAGGGGGAGGGGGGGGGGTTAACTGATGGCAGCTTTATTTCAGCTTGGTTTTTTCTTGTTTATTCAACATAAGCATCTGAATCTTATAATCAAATAGCAGCACATTGTCTTTTAGACCTGCACCATAAGCCAGGTTTACGTCCGTAAGGCATGTCAAAAAGGAAGACAAACTGGTGCCAGAAACTTTTATACAGACACAAATGAATAGTACAGTGCAGAGCAAATTGACTTCTATACTAAATAATAAGTTTTGTTTCTTATCGAAATTTATTAATAAATCTAAGACTAACAGACTGCGTGACTGAGCAACCAACGTAACATTACAGACTAACACTCGAATCTGTCTGTCTTTCATCATTCGATAAGTTCTTAAAATTTCGTGACTAAAACTGTTATTCATACCGAAAAAATGTCCCGTGTCCTTCCTACACTATTTCATTGTTAAATTCCATCAATATTGATATAGCCATTTAGTCGTCAAAACGTAACAAAAAGACAGAAACTTACAACCACATTTATAATATAATAGCTGGTACCCACAACTTCGTTCGTGATTGTAAAGTATTCATTTTGACAGCTGTAGACATCTAACCCGCATAGTGCACGATGGGAGACTCGATACTATTACCACACACAAATACCAGTCTTCTGCGCTATGTAGTTCCGGCAGCAAAGTAAAATTTACGGATACACACAAGTCTTTGGATGAAATACGAAAATATTCATGATCGACCAATTTCAAACACCATATCTCACACACTCCCACAGTTACCGAATTTCGGCGAACGTTGTGATCGATGGGTGACTCTGTGTTACTACAACACACAAACGCCGGTAATCTGCGACTGATAGTTTTCACTTAAAAGTGATACACCGTGACACATGCGTATTTGGCAGAATTATGAAATTGCCGCAGGTCGACCATTTTATCCCCCATTTCTCCCACACCCCCATAGCTATCGACATCTAACAACCATAGTGCACTACTTGAGATACGATTCTACTACCAAACACAAACACCAATGCTCTATGCTATGTAGTTGTGGCACAAAAGTGACATATGCGGAGACAGTCGAAATACGAAAATATCCTTGGTCGGCCACTTACAACCACCATATCTACCACAGTACCACAGTTTCTGAAATTCGGCCGCTGTTATGATCGAAATGGTGACTGTGCTACTACTACACACAAACGCCAGTTATCTGTGATCTATAGTTTTCGCTGAAAAGTGATACACCATGACACTTTTGTCTTTGGCAGAAGTATGAAATTGCCACAGGTCGACCACTTTCAACCCCCATTTCTCACACACCCCCATAGCTACCGACATCTAACAACCATAGTGCACTACATGAGATACGATTCTACTACCAAACACAAATACCAAAGGTCTATGTTATGTAGTTGTGGCAGGAAAGAGAAGTATACGAAGATACGAATTTTTGGTTGAAATATGAAAACGCCCTGCACTGACCAACTTTAATTATTATATCTCCCACATCCCCACAGCTATCGGCATTCGGCCAACGTTGTGCACGACAGGAAACTCCATGCTACTTCCACCCACAAACATCAGTGATCTGTGCTAGGTAGTGGTGGCTGAAAAGTGAAATATAGGAAAAAACACGTCTATTTTTATATATATATAAGATTAGAAGATGTTTATTATTTAATTTATTAATGCTTTAAATAACTATGTTTTAAATATATGCATTAAAAAACTTGGCGCCAATTCCGCTGGATCCTGTAGGATTGGTGCAAATCCCGTGGGAATGAAAACACTGCGGGATTGCAATCCTTAGTCATGAGTCCCTCTTACTCAAACTTTCCGCGATTACTTTAGAATATGAATTTTCTCCCCCCTAAAAACCTATTTGAGAACAATTGTAATTATGTTCAAAATCTGTGAGAATGTTCGTGATGCTTGGCATTAAACTTTTGGTTTAACTGCATCACCTGATATGGGTATTGTTCTATATGTGCTTCACTACAACCTGTCACATCACAATCAGTTGTTAACTTTTTGAATAAATTGTTGCGATCCTTGTCTCAATTTAAAAACTACAATTGATGAAACAAAATAAAGAACAAATAGAAGTACTGGAAATTTTTTTTTATAAAATTATGAAATTGGGTGAGCAAACTGGTGAACAAAGAATGCCATAGTGGGCAAGAGCCAACTTAGTGTCAACCTGAACTCAAGCAGGAGGGGGGGAAAAAAAAGGATGCTGAATGATTAGTTTTTTAAATATACATCTCAAATGATAATCTAAGTTGATAGCTGCCATAACTAATTTATGCTAGCATAAGACAAACATAAAAATGGATTAAAATTAAGATAAGTAATAGGAATACCATAAATACCTCTTCCATTTTCTTAAGTCCTTCACTGACTGAAGTCAGTGATCCTGACCGCATTTCACTGATATCACCAATGGAAGGACTAGGTGAAGTGCCAGGTACGTGAGGCGAAGGAGAACCAGGGACAATACCTTCTCCTAACCTGCTCTGCACAAATGAAGTTGTGTTGCTCCACACTTCTTCCGACTTGCAGTCTGCTCCCCCTAGAAAATCAAAGGAATACAGATAACAACATGTAATGGAACAAGGACTTCAGCCATTTATTTAATCTTATAAAAGTTTGCTTTATATCAGGCGATATAGAGATTAAAATTGAACCGGTATCCAGTGTTATGGTAAAGCCGAGAATAAATAAGTATACGGTTTCTAAAAATAAACACAATCATTTTGATATATGGTGTGTGTGAGGGGGGGTGGGTGCGGGGCAATAAATTCAGAGAAGTAAATTGATATATTTTTTTGGATGTGGAGTAACTAATGGCACTGTGACATCATGAAGATGACTAAATAATAAGAGGGTCTTAATTTGAGTCAATAGGGAGCAAATAAGCACATAATATTCTCAGCACTTAAACACAAATACAAAAATTTCAGCACTAAAAGTAAAGTGAGAAAGATATCAATAAATAAAAAGTTTAATTTTAAATTAAAAAGATTTCAAAAGTGGTTTGTATGCCACAAGAAGGATCTTAATATTTTGGAATAAAATTTTAAAAAATATTTCACTTCACAAATTTATTACAGTGAGAAGCTATGACATATTTCGAGAAAAATGTCACAATAGAAAGATCAGAATAATTTGATCTATCACATATCAAACTCAGCGAGAAATCTGAATCCATGGGAGTATGTCGAGTTTGTACTTCACAGGGTTGCATGAAGCAACCAGTACTTTTCTTGGCATTCCTGGGGGGGGGGGGGGGGATAGCAAGTAGTCAGTTATAGAATGTAGGCAAAATCTGCGACTCGTGGTGTTTTAGATGCTTAGAATATTTTTAGCTTCATATTAGATTTTGAATTATTTCAATGCAATAATGCTGGTGAAAGGATATTTTCATCATCATTTGGGATTTTTGAAGCATTCAGTGATGGCATATGTGAACTTTGAGAAACTCTCACATGTGATAAGAACTTCTAATTCATCTGCATTATTGAATTAAAGGGGTGGTTATTTTTGTGAATTACTTTTGTAGTTGTAAACGAATCGAATTTGAGAGATTAACCTGTATCTACATATAAGAAATGAGTCCAATTAAAATTGGGATATTTATGTTTTAACTTCTGATATCAGAAATTTGTAGTTATGGAAAATATACTTGAAGTGAACATTTATTTTGTTTTTGTTAGTCAGAATTTCCTTTCATCCAATATTTAAGTGTACTATTTATAAGTCCAATGCTATGAACTTCAGATATAATGCCAAAGAATGGGTTCTACAGCTCTTTAACAAATGTATGAGCACATATCAAATTCCGAAGGTGTAGGGAAGGAAGAGAGTGATTGCCCTGCGGAAACCTGGAAAAGAAGGTAACAATCCCAAAGATTTTAGACCCATAGCACTCTTGTGTCACCTTTACAGAATATTTGAACAATTAATTCAGAATCGTATCCAGCCTGGGATTGATTCAAAACTTATACCATAGCAAGCTGGTTTTCGCCCTGGTAAAAGTTCTACTGGACAATTGCTGAGTCTAACACAGTTTATAGAGGATGGATTTGAGACATGTAAGGTCATGGGTGTGGTCTTTGTGGACCTGTCGGCAGCATACAATACCATTAACCACCAACTACTCCTTGACAAGGTCTATAAACTGACAAAGGCCCCCAGATTAACCAAGCTCATCGCTACTCTTCTCAAGAACCGTAGGTTTTTCGTTGACTTTCAAGGACAGCTTTTTTCGTTGACTTTCAAGGACAGCTCAGCCAATGGAGGGTACAAAAAAATGGTCTACCTCAAGGTAGTGTACTGGCCCCAATCCTTTTCATCATTTATACAAATGATCAGCCATTACATCCAGCTACCAGGAGCTTCTTGTACGCTGATGGCCTTGCCCTAGCCTCACAGAACACAGAGTTTGAAGTTGTAGAAAGAAATTTGTCTGCTGCACCTGACGGCCTATCAAGCTTTTATAGAGAAAATCACTTAAGATCTAACCCTTCAAAAACTGAAGTGTGTGCCTTTCACCTAAAAAAAACAGTAAAGTTCAGCTTAAGTTGAAAGTAATGTGGTCAGGTATCTAATTGCAGACATTAAACACCCCAAAATAACTAAGAGTGATACTCCACAAAATTCTCACATATAAGAAGCACTGCATGAATTGCAAAATGAAAATATCTAAAAGAAACAACTTACTGTGCAAAACTAGTTAGATCATGGTGGGATAATCAACCACAAACTATACGTACATCAGCAATGGCCCTTTGTTACTCTGTTGCAGAATATGCATGCCCAATTTGGTACTCATCACATCACACCAAACAGGTGGATGTAGCCCTCAATAAAACCTTTTAGACTAGTGACAGGTTGCCTAAAGCCTACCCCCGTGGACAGGCTCTAAAAGCTCTTGGGAATTGCACCACCCAGTATCCGGAGAGAAGTGGCTGCGAACAAGGAAAGGACAAAAGTAGAATGGAAAAGCTTCCTCCGCTGCACGGCCATAAACTACCAGCCCAGAGACTCAAATGCCGGAAAAGCTTCCTGAGGAACATCACAGGAATTAATTGGATCACCTGAAAAGGCAAGACTACAGCTGTGGAAAATGAAGGTCCCCAACATCTCGGGACCACTAACAGTTGCACAACGCTTGCCACTTGGTCACGCAGAGGACTGGAATGTCTGGCAGTCCTTAAATCGATTAGGAACAGGAGTGGGCAGGTCCAAGGAAAACCTTGTGAGATGGGATTATACTGATGCTACCAATATTAAGTGCGAGTGTGGTGAGGACCAAACAATGAACCATATGCTCGAGTGTCCTATATGCCCATCTTCCTGCAACAAAGAAGATTTGTTTCAAGTAACATTGGATGCACTTGAGGTTGCGAAGTAGTGGGCGAAATGTGTTTAAAGATGTTAATTTGTATAATGTTTAATCTGTATATTTTGATGTTTATGAATCGAGAATAATAATAATAATAATCTTGCTAAATTATGTGGCAGGAGGCCTATTACACATAATTCATATAGAAAATTTCTATAACAATTTTCGTAACAATAAAGCACCTTTCAGTGTAGAACATAACCATTATCTTGCTTAAATTGTCAATTACATATAGAAAATAATTTTTATACTCATTTTCCTAATAATACAATACTTCAGATCTAATTTTAACCATTTTCAGGAAGGAACAGAAAAAGTGAAAATTTTATGTTAATTCCGCTTGTTGCCTCCATGTTCACTAATAAAACTTAAAATTACGTTTAATTTGAGGTGTGATATGTCTAGGCTTAAAATGTTCGTTAAATAGCGTTTTCAATTTTCAAATCTTATGTTGCCATGTGGTTAGAGGAAACAAAGGAGAAAGCATATAATTTAAAATTGACAATAAATTAAGAGAGTTATTCCAAATTTCAGTATCAAGGTTTAATGTCAGCATAGCTAGATTTTGAGTAACATAAGGAAATCACAAATATGTTCTTCAGGAAGATAAAGAATTGGAAATTTTTAAATAAAAGTGCTAGGAAGATAAAATTGGGGTAATATAACAATTTGAAGGTGACTTGCGACTTAGAGAAAAATGAAATTTTAATGTTTAAATGTGACAACATCACCATGAGTGACTTTTAGGAATTAATAGCTCTTAACCCTTTGACTGCTGTAGACGCGTTAACGCGCGTGGCTACTACTGCGCCCAGGTGCTCCAGACGTGTATACACGCGCCGCCTTGCCGCTCTGTCTCTGCTCCAGACGTGTATACACGCGCCGCCTCGCCGCCCTGTCTGTACTCCAGACGTGTTAACACGCTAGCCTCTTAGCGGCCTGGCTATGAAGCCGTATTTCCACCCAGGGTGGTTAGTCGTTTTCCTCATTCGTCCCTTGAGCATTGGCAGCTGCGATCTAATTTGTGTTGCTCTTTTCCTTTTAGTTTTCGCTGAGAAAATGGCATACAGTCATTATTTTTTTTAACTGCTTAACGTCTCTTAACAGCGAGGTTTTTAGAGATGTTAAAGAATGGGGGGCAAGGAATGGTAAGGAATTCAGCTATGGCCTTTTGAAGGAAGCATCCCGGCATTCACCTGGAGTGATTTGGGGAAACCATGGAAAACCCAAATCTGGATGCCTAGATGGGGATTTGAACCATCGTCCTCCCGAATACGCCGTCGTGTTTGTACTGCGGAAGAAATCATGGAGATTATTACTAGAAGCGACAGTGAATATAATCACTTTAATATGGATGACAGTGATAACCCTTCGACAGGATCTCGATGTAATTTTCCTAAGCTGTGTACATCAGCTAGTGGAAAATGACCATTTTTCAGAGTTTGAAGCTACAGATTGTTCGAGCGAAATGTGTGGAAAAAGAGAATGCTTTAGTGACGTGTTTGACAGCATGTGCTTGTCGATTAAGCTGCAGGACACAAGTGTGGATTACGTTAACATTCCAGCAGTTTGTCATTTTTCCTGATATTTCTAACGGAATATCATATGATATCTAATGCTGATGAGACCAACAGATACGCGAGAATCAATTCACACTATATTTTCACTATGAAGTGGTTTAAAAAGTTCTTTTTCCACATTCTCGAACACTGCATTTTAAATGCTCACGCTCTTCACCGAGTAGTAACCGGACGAAAAATGCCAGTTGCAGAGTTTCGTCTGTTGCATCCATAAATTTAAATTTCGTGAGGAATTTTTCAGGATTTCCTGACCCCCCCCCCCCCCCCCCCGTCTTGTAAGATCAGGTCCGTGAGACGCCCCCCCCCCCTTGAAATCGCCCTCGCAACTTTTTGAGACCTTTTTTCCAAATTTCATTCTTATTGCAAATTCAAAGAAGAGCACGCCAATGCGTAAATGCGCTGTATGTTCGATACAGAAAGTGCGTCGAGAAACCAATGCAGAACATGTAATGTATCACTGTGTGTTGTACCATTTTTCAAGGCTTATCACACAAAAAGAATTACTAACCATGGTTAACTGCAGAGTAATAATTATATTACATTTATACGCCTCTAAAACTAAAGAAAATAATTAAAAATATATATATATATTAACCGGGTCAAAAAGAAGACTGGAAAATTTGTGCAGAATTTGTGAAAGGTATTCGGAAAGGTTCTCTCCAGATAAATTACTACGCTCACAAACTAAAAACATTTCAGTTGCTGTAATATCTGTATAGTATATGAAGTACCGTCATGTTTGATTACGCAGACATTTACTTTTAGAGGAGCTTTAAACTGAAAAACTTTAAATGTTATATTAACTGTATTTATTTTGTATCTGTGGTTTCAAATCGCAGAGCGACAGCAGAAGAACTCCACACACAACGCTCCAGATGTATTCAGCACACAGCGGTCCGGTCTAATGCGGCATTCCAGCGCAGGTAAACAGCTTAGGCGTAAACAAAGCCGCACTCAGCGAGGGCTCGGCCGGCCGAACCGTAGCAGTTAAAGGGTTAAACAAGGATAATGAGAAAATTACTTAAAAGATTTAAAATAAATCATACGATATGATACAAAAGTTTCGGGAAAATCTGAGAAAGAAAAGAAAAAAAACGGTATCATGAGAAGAACAGATTTTTTGTAATTCACAAGAGTACTTATCCTTAGGAACACCCCTTTATTTTGGAACACATCAGCGTAAGCTTAGACAAGACTATAAATAACGAACCGGTGTTTCCTTATGGAGGCACTATTCAACAGTACTTGATTGGTGTAGGACAGGCACATGTATCTGTACTAACCCATCTATAGTCAACATGCGGGTGATAGAATTTGGCCGGTGTGTTTGGGAGCTATCAAATTTTCATACCAGGCAATGACGTTGTCTAACATTTGGCAGTCAATAGTGAACTAATACAAATTTCATTAACTATGGGGTAGTTTTGAAAGCGTTATCAAAGTTGTGGACTCAAGCGAGTTAGTTGAATATACCTGCATTCATTATTAATTGATGTGTATGTCAGATACCTTTCCTTAGGCTTACGACTGATACCAGTTATGCTACAGAAGTTTTCACAATATACAGTTTTTGAGGAAGCGACTTCTGCATTTGCCTATACAACCTCTCACCTGTTATCTGCTACAGGTTAAATTAATGGCTTGGCTACAGATTTCAGGAAGCCTTGCAACTCACAAATCTGATTCAAGTTGCATTAACAATATTAGTAATGGTCAGAGCTTCATGCACTCTTGTGGGTATAGTCTTACCCCCTACTAGCAAGTTGTCTGACACGTTACCTATTTCACAGCTTTCGGGTATACAGTTCCTTAAAGTCAAGGGAGGAGTTAGCAATTTTTTCATCCCAAAAGGATAAATTTTTCTACTGGCAGTATTTTGAACAGTAACCCAAATTTTGATACCAAAAGAACCATTCCTTCCCAGGTGATTTGCATTACGGAGTAGCCGTACTGATATACAAAAATCTTTTCTACATAATACAGATAATTTGACAGTGGTCCAACAAGGGTTTGCCCATAATTGTCCATTTCATCTGAATTTTGGTACACACAATCCTTAGGCAGTTAGATCCCGGATGGGGATTGAGTCCTTGATTGATACAGGGCATTTTGAGTAGGCTTTCCGAATTCCCACAGAAAAAAAAAAAAAAAAAAAAAAAAAAAAAACTGTTTAGCATAAGGCATGAGAAATTTATTTTTCATTGATAACTTAAGTTCACTTGATTTTTGGGGCAGCAATGTACTGGCAGTTAAGTTAAACTGTAGACAAGAATAAAAAATACTCTTAAATGTCAATAGTTTCAAAGTACATATATTGCGACCAAATTCATGAAAACTTGCCCATGCATTACGTTTGATATAATGGTATAGGAACATATTCATATGTATCACGAAAGCTTGTCAGCGGTTTTTTTTGTTGCTGTGATGCAGTTGGTATCAAAGATGTGTTCAGAAATTGCCGCTGACTGTACTGCTGATGCTACTGCACATGGTAAATTTTGCGTGGCACTATAACTCAGGTAAATTTCTTCTTGTTTTAATATACAATTTTTCTTGAAAGGTACATCCTTAGGAATGTGTACCAAACTTTTGACCAAAGGTATAATTGCTACTCTGTTCACACTTATACCAATAATTTTTCACGGGGCTTAATTTTTTATATTTATATTGATTTAAAATATGTCTGAAAGTTTTTTATCCCCTTGTAAGTATTAAAACTGAATCTAAGTTTTTAGATGACATGTACATATTTTGCTTCTTGACATTAATATCTGGTACCAGAATAAAACGAGTAAACCATTTCTACACACACCAAGATGCATGACTGAAGCAGCAGGCAAATACTAGTAATTAACAAAAAACAGTTTTCACACCACAGCTATTAAAGAAATACGTATCTTATAAATAGCAGATGCACCAAAATTTCTCCCAACTATAATTTAAAATATTAGAAGATTGTAAATGAAAATACCACAATTAATATAGTCTCGGAAGCATTTCATGCTTACAGAATGGGACGTCAACAGTGAGTGTAAATGTGCATACATGTTACTGATTATGCTTCATTCTATAAAGGCAAAACATGTCAGATTATATGAATTAAAAACCAGTTGTTAATTTACAACACTGTAACAAAAAATTGTGGAAGATTAGCCATTAGCCAATTTATTAAAATATATCAGAAAAGGTCTTTCAAAGTAAGCCAAACTAATCAGACAAAATTCAGATGTCTTTTTATTTCTTTTAAAATTAAAGTCACTAATCATGATAAATTCAGTAGCAAAGTAATACCCCTGAGAGGAACCATGCGATTTTTCGGGGCTGGACTGATGGTACGCTCTGGAAATCTGAAAGTGTGTAAGGAAGTAGGAGGAAGTCCGAGTTGGCCTATATAGAGGAATAATGTAATAAGCTACTTTTATGATGCCTTTCTTAATAATGGTATTATTTCCAGATAAGCTTAAGTATGCTGTTAAGACTCTTCACAAAGGCAGTACCGTATAAAGAAGTTGGCAATTTACCTAATCACTGACCGAATTTATTAAAAAGAACAGCATATAAATCCATACGGCAATTAACAATTGTATTTGATTTCAGAAACTTTTTCTACAGACAATGTAATGTTTACATTGACAACCATTTAGAATCACTAAATTATTACTACTAGAGGTTTTTTGTTTCATTGTGTTAACAGTGATAATATTCTGTTGCAAAATTAAAATATACAGAATACATAAGGAGAGCTGGTAAAGAATGGGAAGAAATTTGGCCATGGCCGTCTGAAGAAACCATGCGAACATTCGCATGGAGTGATGATGGAACTCTGGAGATCTGAAATCTGTACATATGATAAGGGCAGGAAGCCTGAGTTGGCTTTTATGGAGGAATAAATCACACTTTTAGATTGAATGATTGTGGGCAACCATGGAAAACCAAACTGTGGATGTCTGCCTTAAACCACATCCTCCCAAATACCAGGACCAATCATTGCTATCCACCTATCAGACTTGATGCTACTTAATTATATTTATTAATATCATGTCGTTTGTATACACTGTCATAACTTAAAGTCTATCAACTTTGTTCTACATAGAAATTTGTTGGAATCCATGAAATAAGGTAAATGTAAAGTGCATTTATCAGATAAATATCCACTAAAGGCAGCTCTGGTATTTTGAAGGTCAGATGATCCAATGACATTAATTGTAAAGAGAAAACTGTCTTTAGCCACTTAGCAGGACAACAAATAAACCAACTATATAGAAAGATTAGTAATGCTACACCACTATCAATCCCAGATTTATTTGAATAAGAAAAATCAAATTTCAGTTACTGATATTCGTATTGTTAAGATGTAAAATTTATTCTTCAAGTAAACCTTTTTTTTGTTGACTGAATTTTCATGAATTTCAGGTATTTGATAGGTGAAAATTTAAATGAACATCAGCAAAAGATTAATCGTCAATCCTCTTGCAAAATGGCAAGATTATACAATAAGGGAATATTACCAAGGTGAATTACAATGACGTCAACTTGGACCCTGTGACTATTACAGTAGCAGAAGGCCCATTACAAGAAACTAGGAAACAGGGCTATGGTATAGATGCTGCTACCCTGTTGAGTGTAGTGTTTGTTCGGCAAAGACTAGGGAAGAAAATCACCTGGTCCTCCTGGAAGGGGGTTGCGGCAATGAGCCGGACCCCTATTCTGCAGAAAATTGTCTGTCTGGCTACAATTCCTAGCATAAGGAAGCTGGATGGATTCAACAGACGACTGCTCATATGGAAACTGATTATGAATATTGGTACCTGGAACATAAAAGGGCTACAGACAAAGCAAAATCTGAGTTAGAAATTAGATAATTTCAAATTGATATAGTAGCCCTTAATGAGGCAAAAAAAAAGGTATAGAAAAGTGGGAAACAACAGTGTGATTAATTTCATTTGTATAAAAGAGTTGATAAAAGTAAGTGTGAAAACTGGTTTCCTAGTCATAACACTAAGAGTAGTTAAGAAATATCATGGATTGGGATGCTATAGATTGAAACTAAAGGTGAAAGGTACAAGGTCATTACTGTTTGTATATGCCCAGGTAACAATGATGTGGTTCATGATAAGGACGACCATGATGAGCATAGCTACTTACATGATAGCATTGGCACATGAAGGAGACTATTCTCTTAGGAGATTTCAACTGTAGTGTAGGATCAAGACAGGGGACACTACTGTATGTCCACATGGAGGAAAGGCTGTGAACAGTAATGGAAAAATACTTACAGAACTGTATCAACAATAACCTTTGCAAATACAAAATATTTTAAATGTAAAAACATTCATAAAGTTGCACTGTCCCAACCTACTGTTAAGAGAAAATCTCCATCTTACTATATAATAACCACATAAACTTGTGTACAAGATAACAAAAGTATTCAGAGATGCAGAAGTGGAACTTATCACAAGATAATTGTATTTTTTCCAATAACTACATATTCTGCAATCTGAATGGTATAACAGTGGGGTGTGTGGTGTATAATACAAGATTAACAGTTTGATTTTAAGGCAATGTAAATAACAATGAATAGGGAAAATAAACTAATCACTTGTCAAATTTGAAGGTAGGAGGGCTGTGATGAACCAGGATTTGATTAATCGAATCAAGACCAGAGAACATGAAGGAAATTATTTATAGACCAATATAATACTCTACAATTTTATTCATCTTGGGTTTTGTGTGTTTATTGTAGCCCTCCAGCCTTCAGTTTTGATAAGTGATATGTTTATTTCCCTTATCTTTTGTTATTTAGAATTTGAACAGTTGTGAAAGATGAAATGACAGTATTCAAATATGAATGTACACTTATCGCTGGACACTAATGTATTCATCTGCCATGTAAAGACATTGAAAAATGTGTATGAGTAGCAGCAATGATAGATTCGGAGGAACTACAAAGACTTAAAAGCGTAATGAATGGTGGAACAAAGATTCTTGAACAATTCATTTTAAAAATAACTAATGACATAACATGGCTAAAGACAAATCATGACAGCATGTACTAGACATATAAGGGAATCCACAAGAAATGCAAAGAATGAAGTGTGCTGCATTGTATCAAGAGAAAGTAGATTACAGGATGCAGTACAACCAGTGAAGCTTGGTGGAATCTGAAACCTTTCAATCTTGATAGAATAGTTTCCCCAACATCATTAAAAACACTGAGAGAATCCAATCAAAATCTGTTCAAGGATTGTCCAAGAGGCTTTGCAGGAAATGACAAGTTTTGTATGCTATATATGTTACGGAGTATGAATTGCTTACACAAGTAGAATTAAAAAAAAAAAAAAGAAAAAAAAAAAAAAAAAAAAGCTTTTAGTGGAATGGCATGCTCCAGGTCGATAGAGCATTTCATGGAGCTGCTAAAAAAAGGTGGCCTTATAAGGATTTCTACATACTTATACATGTCCAATGGCCTTCCCACCAAACTCTCCAAAGTTGAAGGGCAAGCTCTTTTCCATATTGCTGTGTTGACGGTGGGTGCTTGTTAGAGTTCAGGTACATATTTCTATTTTATTGAGAAAGGACAAGGCCCAAAATAGTGGTTTTTTTTTTCAGCTGCTGCTCTTTCCTTAAACTTTGTTGAGTGGTGGTTATAGCTTATCTTTCCTTTACGTATAAATATTGCCTCACAGCATTTCTTCCTACTCCACTGTTGTAACTCACATTGTACTAACAAAAAAGAGAGTTATATACATATAAATTCCTCCAAGGAACAGGAAAAAATGTTATTGTAAGAAACAAGACATTTCTAAATATTGTAGGTCAAATGTCATTCCCTCATCTCATTATATTTGGTCAACATTTAAAGATCCATCTGAATCACCATACCAGTGTCACTGTCATCACAGTTGCTGCCATCTCCATCTTTTGATGATGACCTCTTCAGCTTACGAGAGCCTCCTTCACAATCTGAAGTATCCTTCCTTTTCCGGCGCTTGTAAGGTGTGAACAACCGTACCGGTCCTGTCTAGAATAATTAAATGCAAGATTAGATTACAAAATTCATAATAAAAACATGTAAAACTATAAGTTTTAAACTAACCGCATTGTCATCATCACAGCAAGCTGCACACGTACAACTGGTTGCATGAGGTGTTAGTATACCTTCATCAATTAATGTAAGGAGACTACGTCCTCCAAACCTAAAAAAAAATTATATTTGTAAGCATTACTTTACACTGCTTATAAACACTAGTTATCTTAAAATCCACTAAAATTTTCTACATTTTCTTATGATAAATTATTTATTTCAGATTATGCAAGTTCCATTGTTTAAGGTTTCCAACTTGATAGAAGAAGAAATTGGCTTAAAACATCAGCCTGCACACACACACATTTGCTCATGGGACTGCAACAACAAAGTACATAACAGAAGCTCCACAATGAAGGATCTTGGCATTTTCATCCAAATTTGCAAAAACAGTGTTTGAAAAAAAAAAAAAAAAAGGAATTAGATGAAAGAAAAGTGTTGGTGCGAAAATAAATACACAATCATTTGCCAGGTCACCACTTGCAGCTTGTCTGATACAAGTTTCACTCTAAGTTACCTGAAATGTGTCTGCGTGTGTTAATCTTGCTTAGCTTAATTCTGATGGAAAAAATGCCCTGAACGTAATTTCCCTAAACACCTGCTTTCCCATTTCACGAATTTAAACATGCACCCCTCCACAAATTACACACACACACACACACACACACACACACACACACACACACACACACACACGGGTGATCCAACAGCCCAAAAAGCACCGTGCTGATCCAAGAGTCATTATGTGTGGGAACTCAGATGGATTAGTGTGGTTCGGTAGATCCTGCAGAATATTTATCCTTTACAAACTCAACAAAGCCTAGTCACCCAGCCGAAAGAACCTGTTTTATGAAAAGTGGGTACTGATTTGCAGACACTTAGCTGAATTTTCACAGCTTTCCAACTTTATATAAAAATGAAAAGTATGCCATTTTATTCACGGGACCATGGGTTGTACATCAAGCGAAACCCTGTCTAAAACCCACCAACATTTGAGTGAATCGGGTTCACAACTTGCACACAAATACATTTTTTTAAAAAAAAGGTTGATTCATTCTGTTTAGCTTCTTAATAGTATACCAACATTTAAAAAAAAAAAAAAAAAATCCTTAAATGTCTGGACTTCATCCTGGTTACAGTTTTATTATATGTATAGATTACATCCAATAGCTAGTTAGCTTAGAATGACTAGTGAATTCATCCCTCATTTTCACTCTATAGTCATTTCCTTTTTCAGACCAGATTTTTTTTTTTTTTAAATGTCTTGTTAATAATCAGTTAATCTAATGCCAATCAAAATTCTCAAAATTTTAATGCGAGATTTTTATTGGGGCATTAAATAATGATAACTAAGTTTTAACCTCAGAATATAATCTTTGAGACTACACAAAATCACATGGTAGGTGTCAGGTATTATCCACTCCAAAGCCTGCAGTGAAACAGCAGAAGCAAATTTCTGTTCCTCATAGATAAGTACCGAGTACTGCAGAGTAGCAGTCAACCTCTCGTGAGGCCATGTATGGGGGCTTGCGTCATATTTGTATCCCTGCTCTTAATCAATGGGGTGACCATTTTGGTTTCCTTTTCTTGATGTAGATTCAAACTGCAGCAGCATCAAAATTTATGTATGCCTCCTTCGTTCACAGTTGATACTGAAGTGTAACAATGATAATTACTTTAATGTAAATAGATGACTATATTCGCAGTTAGTTTATGAAATCACAATTGTATACTTGAGAGCGACATGCAGCAGACTAGCCTGGTTCAGAGCGAAGTGGCGCAGTTGGTCTGTGTCCTAATTGATTGGGCTTCGGGCAATATGGACTGGACTGGATATTTATTTATTTAGGTTATGGCCATTGCACAAAAATAATACAATTAAACATTAAATTTCAATTAAAATTCAGAATTAACATGGTGTACCCAATCTAAAACTTCATTTAATATGTTAATAAAATCTATCGGTAATCCCCTGAAGGCTCTAAGTGGGCAGTCAAATGTCACATGACTGATGGTTTGTGTTTCCTCACCACAGTCACATCTTAGTGAATCTCTCATTCCCAATGAAGCAGATCTGCCATGACCAGACCCAACTCTGTTAGGAGCTGCCCAGGTTTTGCGAGGAAGGTTGAGTCCCTTTAGTTTCTGTTGACTGTCAAATGGAGTGCCATTCTGGTGGGCCTGATGCTATCCACTCAAATTTCCAAGCTTCTCTCCCATTAAAATTATCAGATATAATCTGTTTTACAGTTTTTACACTTGGATTTCTTGATTTATGTCTCTCAAACTGATATTGGGCAATTAGGAGATTGTGTCGTCTTATTGTAGGCAGTTCGATGTTGCACAAAACTGGTAGCCAGTACAGTGGAGTGATCTTGATACATCCGCTAATTATCAGCATTGTCTGGTTCAAAACTGTGTCGATATTTTTGACGTGGGTGCTATTTATCCAGACAGATGAGCAGTAATCAGCTGCAGAATACACAAGGCTCAATGCTAATATGCGGAGTGTGGAGGCGGATGATCCCCAGGAGGTGCCAGTTAACTTCTGCAGAATATTATTCCTGGTTCTTAGTTTTGCTGCAAGGTTGTTTGGATGTTTATTGTACGACAAGGTGTGATCCATTACGACTCCCAAATACTTGGGGAAGGGGTTGTGTTGGAGGGGAGTGCCATCAAGAAGAACGTCAAGTGAGAGATTCGCCGTCTAAAAGATGGAAGACACTGGATATAAATGGAGGCCATTAAAATTCTTTGATTGCAACAACATTATTTTGCCCTATACTAATTTTAAATTCTTTCTGTGTTCACTTGCCATAGTAATTTATTCCATTTCCTGGCTCCCTTACAAAATAAAATTTTTCCACTCCCCTATTCCTAAAAAGGAAAAAGGGGGGGGGGGGGTTGGGATGGTCATCTCTTCTGTTTCATGTACTACCCCAAATTCTTTTACCAATATCCATCTATGCCTCACTGCCAATATAAACACTATACACTGTCAGCAATGGCTTCATCACTCTCCTGCCATCCTATGATTTCCAGTCCAGCTCCTTAACAGTGTGTACTGCAGTTAATTCCACAAACAAAACGTATTGCCATTCTTTGAATCCACTGTAACCAGTGCCAGATCTAGAGGGTCAAGTCAGGGCACTTGCCATGGGTGGCATCTTCCAGAGGGCAGGAAAATTGTTTTTTAAGGGACAGTAATGACAAATTTGTGTGGTGGTGAGCTTTTTTTTTTAGTTCGGCAGCCATCAGGGGGGTGGCAAAATCTAAAAACAACATTATATTGCCCTGGGCAGCAAATTCATGTTTTTCCCCGGCTTGGAACATTCGTAGATCGGTCACTTACTGCAACTTCTTTATCAGATACCATAAATTTAGTCCCATGCTATACCATATTCAAGCAATGGTTTGATCCAATTCCATTACTTCTCAGGTACATCCCATCATCATCCTCTCCAATAAATGAATTCTGGAACTTCTTCTAGCTGCCTTCCAAACCGAGTTCACACTAAGTGTTGTGGCTATATATTTACATTTAACATCTTCAACAAGCAATTCATCTATCCCCTGCTCCACAATTACACAAAATAAAAGTTTTATCACATTTGTAATCTGTGCTTTAACTAATAAATTCTTCATGCCCTTTACAATTATTCCATGCTGACCTACCCACCCAGATTTCTCTCCAGATCACCTGTAGCTGTTCACATTCCTCTCCCATTATAATCATACTTTATAACATCATCATGTCATCAGCGAACAACCTAACTGCTGACAGTAAACCACCAACACTCTCACTAGAATAATGAACATCTATGATCCTAACCTTGAGCACTTTGATTTTCAATTCTATTTTATTCAAGGATTCCTATGGCCAGCATGACATTTTCATGTACTTAATGGCTTTTACCTTATTTACCACGATTTTGGGAGATCCAATGCTATACTATCAACTTTAGCACTCCTTTCAATTTTATTCAAATCTTACAATTAGCCCTTTAACAGATACACATTAATATCATTGCCTTAGCTCATGTTACCATTTTGTGAACTAAGAAACTGAATAACTTTACTTATATTAAAAAAAAAGAGGAAAATACAGCTAATGCAAAAAGTAAGAGTGATTTACTGGAGTACAGGGTGTTTCGAAATGAACAGAGTTTTGAGGCTTTGCAGAATTATTATTACTTGACTTATACACTTATAAAAGATAAATCAGATGAACGAGCAAATCAAACAGTTTCATTGTGTGCATGTAGATACAGGGTTTCTTCTAGGCATGTAATGGATATCTGTATCCGCAAGTGCGGAACTTTCACGTGAAATCCTACATCCGCTATCGCATCCGCAATTTTTAACGCGGTTGTATAGCGGATGTTTTATTCTTTTCTCTTTATTCGAGATTCTGCCCGTCGTCGCTTAACTAACAAAAAAGTGATTGTTTTGTGACGATCTTGCAATAAAAGTAACAATGAACTAAACTGTGTTATTACCTAAGCAACGAATTTACAAGTTTGAACTTGTATGCAATGTAAAGGTGGCGTTAGAATAGACCGCGCCGAACCAGCAGTGTCTCCGACCGACACTTTTCTTATTGTTGTCGCTCACTAGATTGAAGTGAGTTCAAACGACACCGCACGGCATGTCAGCAGTCATTAGTTTGGTTAATTTTTGACGCTGCCGGCTGGTGCCGGGCTGGTCGATATGGAGAAGCATATACAAAGAGTTCAGAAACTTCTGGTCTTTTACGACTAAATGTTGTTTTAGCATTACTGATTGCTTTAGAAAAGAGCCCTTTTTTCAGCCTCACTTTAGGTTCATCAGATGTTCGTAAAATGTAGGTAGAGTCCTTGCTTGTTCGCATATGCAAATCAAAGCTTTAGCAGACGTGAAGGTAGATTTTAAGGCCTGTAAAAATTGCATCAGAGACCAAGATTTTGAACCAGGGACCTTCTATACCCGAATCACATGCCGCAAGCATCTGAATTTAGAAGTATGGAAAAATATGTATTCAATCAAATAAAAGTACAAATGTGTTTTGGGATAGCAAAAATCATTGATATAGAAAAAAAGTACGTTGATTTTACTAAGTCTGAATATTTATTTGTCATTACATCCAGATTTGCCTCGACTCAGATGGATAGGGCGTACTATTGGGGTACTGAAAGTCCTTAGTTCAAATCCGTCTCAGTTGCAATTTTCATGGATCTTTAAATTGACAGTCACCTCTGGCAAAGATTTGATTTGTTAATGCTAAGATGCTGGGACACTCCGTGGTTCGAATCTCACAAATTATCTGTAGGTCTCCTTTCAAAAATAAGTGACAATGATAGAGGTGCACTGTGCTGCTGATAAACTTTGTGACGGGAATTTTTAGATCACTTAAAACTATTATTATTTTACAGAATCTTTGCAGTCTGTATTTAAATTAAAATGTATAATAATCTTATTATTTTTTGTTAAAAAATATTGAGTGAATCGAAAGTAACCTGTAACTGCTTTCACGGACCAACAAGAGTTCTTTTATCGAAAATCGGATCTCGTAGGTCCTACAAGTTTTACTGCGAGTGCGCCACTAGAGCGGTATGAAGGTGGCTGGCGAGCATGGAACTGAGCGTGGCGGGTAGGCGGTAACGGCCCGGGCTCGCATTCGGAAGGATGCCGGTTCGAATCCCTGTCCGGGAATCCAGATTTGGGTTTTCCATGGCTTCCCCAAATCACTCCAGGCGAATTATTCCTTTAAATGACCATGGCCGAATTCCTTCATGGTCCTAGCCCCCATCTTTTCATGCCTCTAATGATCTCAATGTCAACGAGGCGTATAATTTTAAGGGGGAAAAAAAGGAGCGAGCGCAGAGATACGCGGTGGCGTGGCCGGTTCAAGTTTACGTCATGATACACGATGTTGCGAACTTAAGATAAAATGATTGTATCAATGCGCATGTGATTGAGGCTTTGAATTTGTACCGCGGATATTGCGGTTAGGTTGAAATTCAGCCTGGACCAGAAAGAAAATTGAATCTTCTTGTCACAGCAAAAGGCAAAAGGAATTTAGTTATCAGTTATTTAAGCAACTTTCGTAAGCGCTATGTCACATTGCGAAGTCAGGTATCATGACGTAAACTACTCCCGTGTGGCCTTGTGCTTGACACTAGCCATGAACTACGCAAAGTTCATTTGACAAAGACTGGTTTTTTTAGACGCGTGCGTAGTTATGTAAACAATTTAATTCACTTGTGAAATCATCCCACATTTGTTGGTGTTGAAAGATGAGCTAAAAATAAATCAATATGGAAGTATTATATGGAAATAGAATTTACTTATGAAAATATTGATTTTAATTTTATTTTTGATAAAATATTAAAATCTAAATAATTATGAATTTATTTTTCCACATCTGCTTCCACAAAACACCCATATCCGTGGATGTCAAGCACTGAACATCCGCAAAGACCACACCCGCAACAACCCTAGTTTCTTTTATCTTCTACTAGAAAGTGATAGTAGTAAAGATGGTAACCGCTGAACAGAAAGCTGTTGTGTTTTACAGTTTGTAATGTGTGAGCCTCCGTATTAAGTTCCATTGCAATCCTTCAAGTGATGGTAGATGGTACCATCAGTTTCTATACACAAGCTTTTTTTTTTTTTTTTTTTTTTTGTTAAGGAAAGAGTATGGGTCAACTAACCTTAACTGAAGAAAGTGTTGAACAATTGAAAAATTCTTTCGTGCACAATCAAAAAAAGAAAAAAACCACTAGGAATACTAGTATTTAATTAGTAATTCTAGTGACATTTGTATGGGAAGTTTTAAGGAAATGCTTACATCTACAATCATGTTATTTTCAGTGAATGTGCACATCTGGTAGTCGAAGTCCCCACGATGTGGTACAGACGCAATGAGACTCCCCAAAATTGAATGTTTTTGTGCCATATCTCAACAGAAAGTTTATGGGGATTTCTTTTTTTGCCAAAGCAACTATAACTGGCGTTTCTTATCTAGACGCATCACAACAATGGCTCTTTCCTAAAATGGAGAGCTACATTTGCCAGCAAGATGGTGCACCATCTAACTCAGAACGCGACTGGTTAAACGATGTTGTACCCAACTGCTGGACTGGCCGGATGGCTGGACTTGTTTCGCAAGGCCTCCATGTTCACCCAATCTAACACCATTCAATTTTTATCTTTAGGAGTTCATAAAGGATCATATGTTTGCCTAAGCTACCAGTTGATCTACCAGGCTATTAAGAAACATGATTGAAACAGTTGTATCAATTACTCCGGACAAACTTATCAAGGTATGAGAATAACTATCAACTGGACGAGTGCCATGTGACAAATGGTGCTCACATTGAACACTTATAGGGAGAAAAAAACTGATTTGCTCTTTCATGTATCATAATTTTATGTCAAATAATGAAAATCCTGCAAAGCCTCAAAACCCCGACATTAAATTTGAAATGACCAATATTTAATAATGAACCAAACCACATTAGAGATCTTGAGAACAGGTTTAATAGTGTACAGTAATGACAGGAGCAACATAACCACTATTATATCACACCACAGAGAAGCTTAATTCTTAAATATGATTTCTGTAGTCATCATGAAGTTAAAACTAAAAGAAATTTATGGAAGAATGGTCCAACAGTATGGTGGAAACTCTATGAATGATAGTGCAAGTGTACAGAATTTTTTTTTAAAAAAGTGACAAACATGTTGTAAGAACTATACAAGGGAAAAATTAAAGACTCTCAGCAATAACACATTTGGCCCTCTTAAAATATTTCTGCCAAATGAAACACTTTCCTATTCCTTCATACAGCCTCCATCATATTCTTTAACCATTATTTTGTAATTTTCTGTCAGTTGTATTCCTTCTGACCACACAAATTATGTGATCTACAATTCAGTTTTTCAATGGCCAGCCATATCTCTTGCTCTATGAGCTGTGTTGAAATGATAAAGGAAAACTGCCCTCAAGTTTCGAAGTATCCTCTTGAAAATGAGGTACAAATCAAATGGTTCTGAATGTTAGAATACTAACTTATATACTACCTGATCCAAAAATTCCTTACCAAACTTCAGAAGGATCATTGACAGCTGAAAAAATCTTTAAATCATTATTTAAAATTAGGTATGAATCATTTACTCCAAAATCTTGAGTACAGTATTCAAAATCATAATTATGCTAATGAAAAGACCTTTAGGCAATGAAAATAAAGGGTACAGAAAATAAAACCATCTCTTGCAAAAGCTGAAGGGCTGCTAGGAACATGCAAAATGTGTGAAACTAAATATTACAGTATTTTTATTGTTTGTTAGTTATTAGAAATGGCATGGGCTGCCACTGGAGGGTCTAGGTTGCAAGTTTGCCAATGACCAGTCATTCAGATTGAGAGTTGGTTGGTAGTGTGGCCTATACAAGAAATAGTACAGTGGAGGTTATTAGGTACATCAGATATGTTGTAGAGCAAGTAGCATGTCCAATGATGGGTAACGTTTCCATGTGTTTAAATTGAAATAGGTTGTAGTAGCCAGATGCAGTTTTGTAGAGAAGTCTGTTGAATGGAAAGGATCCATATGGTGATCTGGGAGAATCTGAAGGGAGAGCACTTGTGAACCAAAATGTTTTAGAATGGGTTGCCTATTGAAACAAGTGTGGGAAAACATTGGGTACAATTTTAGGGAGAAGGGTGCTTATTTCAGTGAAGGAGCATAGCAAGTAATTCCCACATCAAAGCAGTTGATCACTGGTATCAAGGACAGCAGATAATTTGGTGATGAATATGGTTGGTTTTTAGAAGAGCAGAGAGAAAGTATATATGTGTAGGGTGAGTGGCAACACATGAGATTAGCTTTTGTAAAAAATCTGCAGGTTAGCAATGAGAAATGCAGGATTATAATAGAGTTTGGGACTTTAGAGAGGGATTCTTCACTGGAACAGATTTGTTTGCTGCAGTGGGCAAAGCTGTAATGAAGTGAATGTTTGGTGTGAAGGAGATAGCAACTGTCAAAGTATAGGTATTATTGTAAATTAATTAACTTTATGTGGGCAGAGGTGTGAAAGCACTCTGTCATCTGTAACATCACCCTCTCGGCCAATAAGGGCTAACCACAGTAGTAGGGTAAGGTCCTATGGCAACATTTCCATAAATTAACGATCCATGCATCTCGCATCCCATCTCCACATGACAGAAAATAACTGTTCTTGATCTGCAGGACCCCTTACAAGGCTTCTCTTCAGTCAATTTCCCTCAATCAGAATGCTTAATACATCAAACCTGTGTCTTCTTTCCAACATCTACACGACTGGCAATCGTGGACAACCTATAGTTTCAGCATGTGGGTCACTCAATGAACAAATTTAGCCTTGGTGGCCAACATCTCCAATCTAAAATACGAGTGGAGATTTTCTCGGCGTTGCAAATGAAAGTAATAAAAGTTGTGTGGCTGTGCAAAACAGCATTTAAGGTTGGTTTTTTTTTTTTTTCTCTCTCTTTTGCGCCAACGGACGGCGAGCTGGACATCTGGAGGGAGAAATGGACAGTAGAGTTGTGATCGATTGGTACTGTGGCCTGACGCTGCGAGTGCGTGTGGCCTACAGGCTAGTCCTACAATGCAAGTACAAGTGCAGTACTTGCATATCTGTACTGTGCGGGGCTCAGCAGAGGTCTGACCTGGCACACAGAGGCGGGGCGAAAGACTCTCCAACCGTGACATTCAGTGCATTGATTGCAGAAGTGTGTCAGTGTTTGATGGTAAAGTTACCATTTTGTGTAAGTGGATAGTGAATGAAGGAACCTGTGCTGCTAAGCGAATGGGGAGAAAATCTGGGTAAATATCCTATCAAAACTAACAGATTCATCGCTCATTTCAGTCGAACTGAACATGCCCTGACAGGTAATACTGTACAAATTAAGAGATTCCTCAGTACTCTGTAAATGCTAGCCGAGGTGGCACCCTTTACAATTAAAAACGTACATGTCCTATGTTTGTTTTTTTAATTTCTAATCAAGAGTTTAGATTGTTTTTTTACTGTCTAAAAACTGTCATCATGTTCTTTTTAATAAATGATAAATTGTAAAACAATCTTTTGATGTTTGTAAATGCAAATGTACATCCAATCAAGGTAATTCCTTATAAATTGAAAAAAAAGATTAATATATCAGAATTAATAATTTCTCCTCTAACCTAAAAATATTTTTTTATTGGCCATTTCAAGATCAAGGCATGACGAATTACATTGAGCTTTATTTTGTAACAATTCTATTTAGTTAAGCAATTGCTAAGAAATTAATTCCCAGAACACTGAAAGAAAAGTATGTATTTCATTTAAATTAGCATATTAATTATCAGTTGCTGTTTTTAATACTGGAATCATTACTTGGTTTTACTGAAAGAAGTTCCAAATTGATTGCAATCTATGCTGCCTAAACCACAATTAAAACTAATATTATGCGGCATAATGTAAGATGTTGAGATTTATTTTTAGCATCCTTCATTTTCACCAATTATTTCAGCCGTATTTAAGCTGCCTTAGTCGTTAAAACATCGATCTTCATCACAGATAATAAGAAAGATGCAAGAAACTGAAGATTTTGGATCACATTTATATCATGATGCATGATGACATTGACATGCGATACAGGGAATGTATTAATTCATGTGTGATTGAAGTTTTGATTTTCTAGCGGTAATATTGGCAGAGATTGTGGTTAGGCTGAAATGCAACCTGGACCAAGTTGACAATTGAAACTTTTGCAATGGCACAAGGGATGAGAAATTATATAGAGCTTTATTTTATAACAATTCTATTTAGGTAAGCAAGTGCAAAGAAATTAACTGCCAGAACACGCAGTAAAATCTGTCACTTTTGACGGGCTTTGAGGCTAGTATAGCATAATAAGTGAATTCCATCAAGGAGTGCAACTAGCTCAAGTTACACGCCATTTTGGCAATTTCGGTACTCTTGACATTACCTCAGTACATGAAAAAAATTGATTTAGTTGTATTTTTGTTGACACTGGTTTGCTAGAATGGCTATAACTTTTTACTAAAATTTTAAATAAAATTATGCTTCTATTAAACTGCTCGATGAAAACTAAAGAAGCTAAGGGTTTCAACAAAGTGAATATTGAGGGAGATGGAGTTGTTTACGTACTCGACTCGTTTCCATTGATGAAAATTTTCTTTAACAAAAAATTCCAGCCAGGGCCTCAGAGCCCAGTGAAATTTCCCAGATTTGATACTCCAACACAGGCTTTCCAGTACATCTTTAGCTCATCTCATTATGTCCAAAAACTATTTCATTTCCCAAGTATACCCGTAGGTTTGTGCCATTGCCATACATAGCCCCAACCTGTTCCCAGGTTGTATGGAGGAATATTACTGAATCACTAACTATTTAAACCCACTGCATGGTTCCGATACAGATATTTATGATCTGGACCCACTGTGATTGTCCTTTTTAACATTAAGGCTTTAGTAAGGAAAAATATGATATTTTAGTTAATGTAATATTTTCGGGAGTTAGGCACAGGATAAACCAGGCTTCGTTGACGCAAAGCCAGTGTAAGATTGTTTGTTCCTCCACATAATGCTTACATGCTGACAGGAGTCACCTTCAAGTGGATCAAACTGGAATCAATGATGTCAAACACGAGGTGGCGTGAGCCCATGGAACAGTTTATTCGCTCTCAGTTCATCAGGAGCAGTTTAGTTGACAAGATGGGTTAACTTGGAACTAAGCCGTCTCTCATCAGCCTAGTCTATCCAGCAAAACATTCCACTAAGTTCAGTCCGCCATTCTATAAAGTCAACATCAGTAGCGATCATTCATAGATGCAAGTCGGAAATAGTCTTGCAGTAGTGTGCCAATGATTGTAACATGTACAGTCAAGTGCTACAATAACCAGGTTGTTCAGCAGCTAGTGTCATGTCATTCATATAAAGGGTAGATTATCAGCTAGTCATTTCACAAGTGCTAGCCTTCCTATCCACGTTGCTGGACGTAAACCAGCTGGTGTCAGTCCTGACGTAATTTAACCATTTATTACATCAAGACGTGGAACAAGTGCTGAAGACATCACTTGAAGCAAGAAGACAGCCCAAAACAGATTACCTGAGAGTTAGCAAATCCCAAAGGTCAGTCAGATCCACCCTGGGGTCCTCCCACTCGTCAACCATCCACAAAGTACAGACCACTTGAAACCAGAGAGAAGACTACTAGTGTCAAGGCGTGAAATATAATCATGCAATCTGACACCGAAGAGAAAACCAACTTCTAGACTAATTCCCTAAATAACTGCCATTTCTTCAACTTTACCTGATCTTATTTAAAAAAAACACACACACACCTTTTTTCCAACATCCCTTTCTTACAGACTTGTCATCTGCAATGAAGAATCCATTTCTAGATACATTCCAAGTTGATCATAAGCCCTCGTTTCCCACTACGATCCTGTTGATCTTGCAAAAATCTTTTACTGCCATCCACCCTCCACACTTTTACTATCAGCTTGCAACTCAAAAAAACCAACTGTCCTGTTGGGGTTCAATCAATACTCATTGTTAATCTTGTTAATAAGTAATGGGGTTTAAACATTACCTGATACTTCTTTTCCAGTCTTTACTTGATGCTCTTCCACATAATGCTTCAAATTCACTTGGTGTATACCATGAATCACCAAGCTTTATGCAACGTCCACGACCACCAGATCCAAAACGATTTTTATGAAGTTCTGCACTTGTATTCTGGTAACAAGGTTTAACAAGCCATTTATTTTGCGCTAATTTGTTATCACAATGTTCTTGAATCAAAACACACACACACACACACACACACACAAACCAAATTTAAATATGCAATAACTATGTACGCTTTCCTGGCAGCAATACTGTAGAAAAACTTCTCGGGATTCTAGCCACGTAAAATTTTAATCGTTTGGCAACGTTTTGGAAGCTGCCACTGCTTCCATTGTCAAGTCACTACTTATCACTGAACATGGCCTCACAATAGTATGTTATATAGAGCTACCCTCCAGGAGTGGAAGGAAGGGCGCATGGGGAGGGAGTTTACCTGGGCACTGCTTATTTGGTGACATTTGAGTACAGAATCAAAAATGACAACAGCTGGACTTCCCTTTCCCTCCACTATCAACTGGCAGCTATATATAAAAGGTTATCATGCCGTCTTCAGTGCAGTTGAGTGGTGGTTCAACTTTGAGACAGATAGAATCCCGAGAAGTTTTTTTTTATATATAAATATGCAATATTTGGCCAAGTAACAGAGGAAACAAAAAACATGGCAGAGCAGATTTGAACCAGTAGTAAACCCTTTCATCCCACAACCTACTCGTGTGATTATTCCCTTTCATACTACGACTGAGTAAAATGAAATTCTATGTGTGTTAATTGTATATTTATTTTGTCATCACAACCCTCCATCTCCAAAATTCGGTAGGTTTAATGCCCTTGCCTGGCAGCATTTTCCACTTTATGATCACCTTCGAAGAAATACATGTTGAAAAGTAATAAGTTAATTTTTTTTTTCAGTCCACATGACTATCACATAATACAAAATTTATAAGGAGACATGTAATTACAATAAAATTTATTCCTCAGATTAGGGACATGACAATACACATGATTAGAGTTACAGAACTGCACATGAACTTTGACAATGAGAATTTAGTAAGGTGTGAAATAGCCCGCCACATGCTGCAATCAGAGCATCAAAGTAGTGGCAAGGAATCAAAGAGCCT
Source organism: Vandiemenella viatica (assembly GCA_031002005.1). Classification (NCBI taxonomy): domain Eukaryota; kingdom Metazoa; phylum Arthropoda; class Insecta; order Orthoptera; family Morabidae; genus Vandiemenella; species Vandiemenella viatica. Next base: position 147,537,152 of record JARYHS010013630.1, read on the forward strand.
GGTGAAGCAGGCACAGGGTTTGTAGGCACCTCCAAAAAGCATCAAGAGTATTGCTGGATGTCCAGAATGAACAACTTGCCTACCAACCATACCCCAACCATGTCAAGAGAATGTGCACGCCGGGAAGCAGTGGTACCAGTTGTTGAAAGAGGGTTGTACATTATTCACCAAATGTGACTGGACATTATCATGCAGAAATATGGCATGTGAAGCTGCCAGCAGGAGGGGCAGTAATTCTGTCTCCAAAATCTCCAGGTAGCAGGTTGCCCTCAACAAGGATAAATCACATGCTATAGTCCAGTGTTTCTCAACACCTGGCCTACAGAGCACTGGTGGTTCATGAAGATGTTTCAAGTAGCCCACAGGCAGAATATTATAAATTTAGAAACTATATTTGTGCTATATAAAGCTATTAATTAGCATAAAATATAAGCCTAACTTCTCAAAAGCCACAAATATTTCAATGACCAAGTAAAAATCTGACACTTTACAAGGATACAACAGCATTGTTCCTTCAATAATCTATTCATTTCCCATGCGTTTTAGTAAACAACCATATTGTGAGGGTCTTTTATAAGGGTCCCCTTTCAAGTTCTCACAAGCCATAGCTCAAAAATTGTCCGAGTAGTTTATTTATAGTGAGCTTTTTTTTCATTCAAGGTTGTTGCTGGACCATTTTTTAAGATTTTATTAAAGGCTTAATTCAACAACAATGCCTTGAATCACTTTGATCAACTTTTGGTAACCAAGCACCATCAGAAAAGACACTGTTCACAATTGGTTTCCAGATTTCCATCCAGTTTGTGCTTCAATCAGCAATGAATTTCGTGTAGGTCAACCAAAATCAGTTATTCCAAAAAAGCATCAATGCTGTGTACAACATAATTGAAGAGGAACAGCATGTAATTTACTGAGAGATCGAGGCATCCTTAGGCATAACGAATACTGCAGTAAATTCATTTTTGCATGAACATTTTGCTGTGGAAAAGATCTGTTCCCGATGGATTCGGCATAATTTGACTGAAGCTAAAAATAGGCATGAATCAATTGGTGCAAGGAAATGCTAAAAAAATATTGATTAAAATGCAAAATCTGTTTACAACATTGTAACAGGAGACAAAACTTTGATATCTTTCTATGAGCCAGAAAATAAACAACAATAAACTGTTAGGGAGTTCCAAGATAACAGAATCCAACAAAAGTGGTTCGTTCATGAAGCACTTCCAAGAAGATGAACATACCAAAACCATTGTTTTAGTGGACCATAGAACAGTTAATGCTGAATGGTATATAACAATTTGTTTGCCATAAGTTATTGATGCAATCAGGAAAAACAACCTAAAACTTTGCATCATTCTTCATCATGACTGCAATCTCTCACATGGCATGTGAAACAAGGGATTATTTGATGGGGAAAAACTTCGAATTAATGCCTTATTACCAAACAACTTAGTACTGTTCCCAATTGTCAAACAAAAAATACATGGACAGCGATTTTCATCACCTTAAGCTATTGAATCATGCCAAAATCTGATCGGGGGGGGGGGGGGGGGATGTAAAATTGTATAACTCTTAAAGGCGAATATCTTGAGTAAACAAACAAATTGTACCAATTTTTTTTCTTTCATTATTTTTTAAAAAAACTTAAAAGATGACCTTTGTAGTAGGTAGGGTTGTTAATACAAAGACTAGTGAAGTAAACAAGAATAAAAAGTGTAAAGTTTACTGTATAATTTCTTACGTGTAGCATGCAGCCTACACTAACCATTATTATTCATTTGGTTAGTAATATTATCAATACTTAACTTTTAATAGTTCACTTTCAGTTTTATAACTTACATTGCCACAGGAATTCAAAACATGCTTTTAGATTTATTATGTCATCATGGTTCTACAAAATATGTTCCAAATGTTAATAATATACATATAGGTAAAAATTTAGGCCCATATAAGTTAATGGTCGCAGCATTATTTTTGACAATTTACTGGTCTTCAGGTTTAAAAAAAGGCTGAGAAACACTGTTATAGCCAACAGCGCTTCAAACCATCACATTTGACTTCTATGCTCAACAAAGCAGTCTGCCCGATTGCGTTCACCATGGTAGCATCTAACATGTATGCAGCCAACACTGTGGGACAAATTGAAGCAGATCCAAAAACTCTCATTTTGCCACTCGGCATGGAAGTGACATGCCCATTGCACTCCAAGGCATTGGTGGTTTATGGTCAATGGAAGCATATGCAATGGCATACATGCTACCACTCCAGCCCTCAGCAGACATCAAACCATTGACACAAACATGTTGAAACACCTTGTGTAAGGACAAGGCCGATACTGGGGTTATAGTATCGCCTAAGTGCCTTAACTTACACTCTTGTAGACTCACAATTCTCAGTACATTTGCTAAATAATTTTGAATTGATTTGACCATGTAGCCAGGATGACTCAACTAAATGCCTAGGTCGCCACGAAATTTGTTACCCACAAATTAAGAAAAGGGTTTTATGCTAACAACAGAAGCACACAAGTTCACTGTTAGAAAAATCCAAAGTTTTATTGTTCAAAATCAAAAGTTCAAAATTGCATTTACAGTTGAGCAGGCATATCGAACTATCTTTACCAAAGTCTGCAGATTGTGGAGAGAAATTTTGAACCGACCGAAACCCCTTTAATAAATTTACCAGTTCTTAACAGTCATTGCAGTAATGATTTCACACGACACGCAAGTTCTAACATGTTCTAACCAGCCGGCATGGCGAGTTACGACCAACGCGACGAACGACAGACCGAAACAGACGCCAGGCAGGAACAGACAGACCGGAACAGACCAACCATAATGGTGGCGGGGTCTTTTTTTTTATAGAAACGGCTAGAACCAGTGACGTCAGCAACTGTATCACATCTTTTTGCTTCCGCGTAGCTCAAAGTATGTGTAATTTATCTCCCGATCCCGACTATTAAAAATGTTCAGACTTTGACAGTATCTGGACTTATCCACTAGAAGTCCGGCGGCAGTCTCTTGAGAAATTTAGAGTAATTAATTTTAAAGTTTTAGCTGTTTAAGACTCCGCGTAGTGATACATTCAAATGTGGGTAAAATCCCGAAGTGTTCTAGAACTTTGTACGCGCGTGCACAACAATCCGCGACAATCTACTTTACAAAAACTTAATTTCCGGACAAATGCTTAAACTTTTGATGAAAACCCATATATGTCTGAAATCGTCTTAATTAGGGCTATCTGCTAATGTAAAATTTAAATTGATATCTCTTTTAATAAAAAAGCTTATTATTTTCTCTTAATTAAAATCACTAATTAAACTTTGCCAAATTATTTCATTTTATTACCAAAATATCGGGGATAGTGCTGACTACAGCTGGTGATAAAAGTTCGGTTGTAGCTTTACTGGATTTAAAGATACTGCGAATCTTAGAATTTCACTATTCTGATCGCGTGCTTCAAAACTTGAACAAACGGGAATAACTCTTAAACTAAACGTTTCCCGATATGATAATTACACATTAAAATGATTACATGACGAATTGCAACTGTGAGCAAGATTACAGGGAAATTACTTAAAGTTGAAAACTGTACTTCACAAAATTTCTAAGTCCCGCCTAAGCAAAACTAGAATTTGCCAAAATTCCAAGGTGCTTACACTTGTGGTGTTACAACATCAACCAAACACTGTCAATGAACCTGATCTGTTTTAAGTTTTTTTTTTTTTGAGACGGGAAAGGATGGGGGGCAAGGAATGGGAAGAAATTCGGCTATGGTCTTTTGAAGGAAGCATTTGCCTGGAGTGATTTGGGAAACCATGGAAAGCCCAAATCTGGATGCCCGGACGCGAATGCGAGGCCAGAACGCTAACCGTTACACAACCATGCTCGGTCTGTTTTAAGTCATCCCAAGGTGTGGTCATATTGTGTTGTACAGAACCCGCACGTCACTGTGTATGACACCTATTCACTATCTCCACACATTCATCACCGTCATAGCAGCATGCCCTGTATTAGCCACAATATCTAGGTATGAAAAACCCGTTTACCAAAGAAATTCATCACATTCGAACTAACTCACATGCTGATGTTGCACCCTTTGTTGTCAACGAAGCATACCAACACCATATTGCACATTTGATTTACAGGTCTGCACCTATTGAGCTAGATGTAACACAAACAGGATGCGGCTGGGCATATGTCATTTATCTGCAATATTAATCACTTATTATGGTTCCATTATTCTACACATCCTCCAATTTTTGAGTGATTCTGACTAATCCTTTTGGCTGCTGCAATTTTCAAATAGCAATATATTTAAAAATAGTAATAAAGCTAATTCTTGAACAGCATAATAATCCACTAACTCAGACATTTCTAATTTAATTCATATAATGAAAATGAACAAAGATGCAATTCAACTGTAAGTCTGCTGAACTTCACATCAAAAAGTCTTTCAGTCATTAGACTGTACAGTTCAGCTAACATTTTGACATTCAAATATTTAACTCCAACAGTATTCACATCAAAACTGAAAATTTTGATTCTGAACTATACAATGAAGGCATCCAGTACTAGTCAACAGACTAATGCTGGATGCCAACAATTAAAACTATAAAACTTCCAATTTCTTTAGTCACAATTCTTGCAACAAGTAAAATACTCTTACCACAATAAATGTCTGCTTTCAAAAACATTATGGTACCAGACAACATGGTTCCTTTGGCAGTCTATCTACAACCACCAATTTGTATGGGTATGTTAAAACTACATACTAAATTTACTAAGCAGAGGTATAGCTAAGCTCATATCCCTCAAACATCTGTAGTTACGAGTCATTTGTCACCTATCTAATGAATTCAATGTCACTTCCAGTGTCCCACCAGGTTCACAACTAGTGCCAATCCTAATCTTTATTAATGATATTGGTGACATCAGCACGGAACATCAACTATAAGCAAATGACGTGAAAATTTACAGAGAAATTAGTAATGAACAAGACCTACCTATCCTCCAGCATTATATGTACAAACGTGAGTACTGATGTATGAAGAATAAGTTGATAAAAAAAAAAAGCAAAGCAATCTCTTTTTCACAATCTCACAACCAATTGCCTGCAATTTACCGGCTTGAAGATTAAATTATCCAAACAGTTAATAAAAGACCTTGGTGTGATTACTGATAGAGTAACATTCTCAGAACATTAACGACACGACACGTTGAATATATCTCAGTCTAGGTTTAAGTTTTAGATCAAGCAAGGAGTTCAGAAATAACAAAACATTTCCCAGCATTCGTCAAACCCATACTGGAGTATGGGTCTATTGTCTGGTCTCCATACACTGATTTACACATCAATCACACTGAAAAAATTTAACGAAAATCCTATAAATGTTTATGCTATTAAAAGCATCGTGAGGATGTAATCAATGTTTATAATAAATATATTATTACTAGCCTAATTAGTCACAGAAAAGTGGCCGATCTGACTGTTTCAAAATTGTCAACGGGCTGGTTGACTCACTAGAAATCTTGGCAGACTTCGGCTTGTCTGCTCAAATAAAATTTGTATACCATGGATTTAGAAATAGAGAGATGAGACACAGACGGGACAGCACTCGGGACGGACGGATGAGCTGCGCTTGCACCTCTGCACCCGGACCTGCACGCGCTGCCGCTAGGGTGCTCTCGTTCAGCACCGCTATACCTTCACCCGCTTGCAGAGCTTCCTAAGTCGTTGTCGCACAGCAGCAGTGTCCACATCGCTCCCTGCGATTATCCCTCAGGAGGATTTGCACGGAGTTTTCATCACAGAAGAATACATAAGCAAAGTTTGTTAGGGACATAGCAAAGATTTGTCGTCAGTCTATAGAGTTGTCATCCTTGATAGGTTATATACTACAGACTAGCAGTAGTGATAGGGATTGGCAGCTAGGGAATCCAGCAGGTCAGGGGCCCATTCACGTTGGGGAACCCCACGTCTGCTGAGGCTAAGGCTTATAAAGATAGGTTAGGAATAGGGTAGTTAGTTTTATTTATGGTAAAACGTAATTATTCCCAAATGGGGAATAAAAATAAAAGCAAAGCTTCTTCCTCCCAGCCCGCATCGGCTCCCGCAAGGGTACCCGACACCACTCCCCCCCACCAGCAACACAAAGGGCTCAGCGAATAAGGTGCATGAGGCCGCAGAGGAATCGGCTGACAAATCTGTGCCGAATGTATCTACGGGGAACATGTTTAACCCCCTACAGAACCTGGATGAGGCATCACAAGAGCAAATGTGCAGTCAAAGGCGGAAAGAACCATGTCAGTCCAAGTTTCCCCCAATCATAGACTGAAAAACTTCTGGTTATGCGAAACTAGCCGATGAAATCTATAGTACAAAGATTTTGGAAGACAAAATCCAAATATCACACAGAAACAGTTCCATCCAGTACCAAGTGTACACAGAAAAAGATTTGCAGTCACTATTTCAATTTCTGGAAAAGAAAAACCTACAATTTCATTCATATGAAATTGACCCAAAAAAGCTACTCAAGGTTGTTATCCACCAGCTACCTAGAGACACAGATCCATACGAGATTAAAAATAGGTCAATGGACTTGCAATACTCGGCAAAGCAAATGACTCAGATGACTTAATATAACAATAACACTCTAGAGAGACAAAATCCCACTATTCTTGACAAGTCTAGCCAATACTGCATAGGGTCAGGAAATTTTCAAATTAAGTCCCCACCCAATGTCACCATTGCCAAAAGTTCGGTCACGGTCAAAGAAATTGCAGAATAAAACCTCGAAGTGTCAAGTGTTCTGGGGAAAACCTGACCAAAACATGTACCAAAACAAAAGAGGAGGCACCTAAATGCCATAACTGTCAAGGTCAGCACCCAGCTAGCTACAGGGGATGCCCAGTGTATAAAGAAATAATGAAGGCTAGGAAAACCAAAACTCAAAACAATCAGAACAAAGAAAACACTAAGGACCAAAACAATATGTCAAACCAAAAAGTCACTAACAATAAAGAGGAGTTTCCACCACTCCTTGGACAAAGCCAACCACCAGCAGAAACCCCTACATGAGGAACAAACAACAATATGATCAATCAAACCCAATAACAAAACCAGACCCCCGACCCCGGAAGTCTGGCACAAGACTTGGGCGAAATAATGCTTTTCATGGACGAAAACATACGAAAGTTGCCTAATACACTCCAGCAAGCTGCTGAAGGCATGAAGCAACAGACAGACATATTAGGAACAGCAACAGTCCTAGCACAGACATTCCTAACACTACTGCAAACCGAAGATGGCGCAAAATAAGAGATTTAACATTGTAGCCTGGAATGAGAATGGTATCAGAAATCAACGATTAGAATTTATAGATTTCCTAGCTGAACACGAAATTGACGTAGCACTTATCAGCGAAACCCATCTGAAGCCCCATCTGGACTTCAGATTAAGGAACTATGTCATAATACGCAACGACAAGGCAACCCAGGGTGGTGCAACCAAGGTAATTATAAAGCAAAGGCTGATCCACAAGAAAACTGCCATCAACAAAACTAGGTGACCTAGAACATACAGGCATCAAGGTTAAAATAGAAGGGGAAACTGTGCACATCTAATCGCAGCATATAACCCACCTACCAAGGTACTTACAGCATCACAAATAAATCACTTGCCAGATAGGAACCAAATCGTCCTACTGGGGGTGATCTGAATGCCAAAAACCAAGCTTGGCACTGCTGCGCGGCGAAAAGGAATGGGCGAGGACTCCTGAGGGTGCTGAAGGACAACAATGATGTTGAAGTAATAGCCCCGTGGGAGCCTACCTACTACCCGAACAATGCGCAACACCGACCCGACGTACTTGACATCTACGTGACGAAAGGACTGCACTGGGCACGGGAACTTTCCGTGCCAAATCAGCTCAATTCAGATCACAACCCAGTCTCTTGTCATAGCTGTTACAAGAACGCGATAGTTCGAGACCCAGGTACAGAAATGATACAAACTGGGAACACTATCGTGAAGAAGTCGCGCTCCACTTTTCCGACAGTGTGGAATTAAACTGCATGGAAGACAGACAACGCTGTCTCAAGCTTTACAGAAATTATTAAGGTGTGCACCAAAAATGTTACTACAAGGTGGGGCATAATATACGAATGCACTGAAACACCAGCACATATAATCAGCCAAATTAAACTTAAAAATATAACTCTGAAAAGATGGCAGTGTTGACGTGACCCAGCTGACAAGAGACTGAGGAAATTAGAGAAAACTTAAAAATACAGAGAAATGAGTCAGGGGAAGCAAAACTAGCTGAAGTGCAGAATATTAGTCGCAAGACGTGGGCTCTAACCAGAGCGGTCAGTAAAACCGAAAGTAGCAATCAGACCACTGCATGGCAGACGTGGCCTTGTATATGATCCTGAGGGAAAGGCACAGGCCATAGCTGACACACTTGATCAATTTCAAACCAACAATACAGAAGATGAGAGCAATGCCCACGAAGAGCGGGTTATTCGTGAAGTCGAACACATCCTTGCGACAGAGCCGCAAACTGAAGCACAACTCAAAAACACTGGGGAGATTGAGTCCATTATTCGCAGGCTAAAAATAAAAAAGGCCAGCAGATATGATCAATTGACTCCCCCTACAAATCAAAAACCTGCCTCCAGAAGCCATCAGACGCCTAGAAAATATCTTTAACACTTGTCTTAGACAATGCTACTTCCTTGATGCATGGAAGATTGCGAAGGTGGTGGCACTGCCTAAGCCAGGAAAAGAAAACTTTTCCTCAAAATTGTAGACCCCTTTCTTTACTACCAATCATAGCCAAAGTGTTAGAGAGAATTATACTAACGAGACTCAACACTCATATAATCAGAAACAACAATCATTAGCAGTCAATTTGGATTCAGAAAAGGCCACTTCACCGTACAACAATGTGCTATGCTAGTGCAGCATATCTGCTCAGTACAGCAGGCGGGAAACAGCACAGCAGCTATATTTCTGGATATAGAGAAAACCTTCAATAAAGTGTGGCATGAAGGTCTAATCTACAAACTACATCAATACAATACCCCAGACTACCTGACTCACTCAGTTCCTATCTAGCAAAGAAGAAAGAGCAAACAGCGCATTAAGACAAATTGAGACAGGAGCACCGCAGGGTAGTGTTCTTGCCCAATACTGTACTGCATATATGTAAATGATCTGCCACAAGTAGAGGGCAGCCATATCCGCCTATATGCGGATGACACCACAGTATATGCCAGCAATAGAAATCCAGAATTTGCAGCTAGGAAACTACAATGACATTTGAAAAACTGACACAGTGGTGCAACATCTGGAAAATAAAAATTAACACTGCAAAATCCCAAGCAATTATGTTTAATAAAAAACTTAAGCTACCAAAATATAAAACCCACACAGAAGATACAGACATTGAATGGAAAAAGAAATCAAGTACCTTGGTCTGCGATTAGATAAGCACCTGATGTGGGGATCGTACATAGATGAAGCAAAGAAAAAAGCGAAAGCTAAACTCACCAGTCTCTATCCAATACTTAGAGGTGACGGATTGAAAGTAGAGACAAAACTGCTCATCTATCGTGCAATAGTACAAACATCATTCGTGTACGGCTCAGAGATATGGAGTATGTCCGCCGACTGCCACATCAAAAAGCTGCAGGCATTGGAAAACCGAGCCCTGCGTGCAATTGTTGATGCTCCCCGCTATCTGCCCAACTGGATAATTAGACAAGATCTACACTTTCCTTCGCTCACAGAAACACTAAAGGCAGCATCAGAACATTTCTACATTCGATGCGGAAACTCACAACATGTAGAAATTTTGGAAATGTCGACGAGGAAATGCTTCCTGGAAGGCATCCTAAAAGGATACCAACTAAGACATTCTCCTTCTGAAATCCCCCCACCCATCCTCCAACCTGCCAGTAGTTATAAGTAGAAGTAGGCCCAAATCATCATAAGTTTAGGTCCCCTTGTATACAGTAAGAATTCAATTACCCACCATTAGTGTAGGTAGGATCCCAATTTAGTTAGGTCCCATGATTGTACACAAAACTAACCTCCAATAGGATAAATGTAGGCTAGGACCCTTGACAAAAACACAAAAAAAAATCCCCCCCTTAGCTTTAACTCAATTATAACGTTATAAATAAAGTAAAAAGATAGGATAAAAACTTAAGATAAAAGCAGAAAGTTGGCCCCAAAAGCCATTTCAGATATTAGTAATAGGATGCATTTTCCTGGCACTAAGGATGACAATGCAGCTCTACAGACTGCGACATGTTATGCTCGCTCGAGATTTAAGGTCTGTTCAAACCGAGTGCGGGCAGCGTGCGAGACAAGGGATGCCCGCCCCATACTGACGATGTCAAACACAGCGCGGGCTGTACAAGGCGATCTAATGTGTAGAACAAACATCACGCAAAACGATCGGGTATTTGGCCGTAGGTGACTCACTCCAAACTATCGCTTTTTCCTTCGCGGTTATCATACAACTGTCTCCAGCGTAGTGGAGGAAAGAACTGGGACGTTTTACAGCCTTCGTATTTACCTGTTCTGACTGATCGATATGTGAAAAACTGAGGCGGGTTCAGAGAATCTTGGCACTTTCCGAATGACATTGGAAGTGTGAACGGAAAACACTTGAAAATAAAATGTCCTAACAACATTGACACAAGCTACTTCTGTTACATTTTCCCCCATTGTTCTACTGGCAATTGTTGATCCAGATATAAAGTTCCTTGTAGTTGATACTGACAGTTATGGCCGGCACAGCGACACTAGCACCATTCAAAATTCATCCATTTATTGTGAATTCGCATACTGTGAAACCATTGCCTAGTATGGATACCCCGTCCTTCATGTATTGGTAGGCGACGAGTGTTTCGCACTGCAGACTTATTTAATGCGCCCTTTCCCGACATGCGATGAAAGAAAATATTTAATAAACGGCTTAGTAGAGCATCACGTGTCATTGAAAATGATATTGACATATTGCCGCATGAACGCCAGTGTACCGTCTGCCAGCATGGCGCAGCGGGTAGCGTCACGAATTGCGGTACCGAAGGTCGCCGGTTCAATCCCGCCCACTGACAAAAATTATTTAATTCTGTTTATTATTTCCAGAAGATTCTACATGTTTCCTAAGGTCACTTGTAACTTCTACTTGTTAACTACTCTTGTAATCTCTAGTACGTTCTATCTGTGTATAAATAGAAGAGCATTCTGCCCAAGAGGCAGTCAGTGCTGCGTGTATGTTTGAGTTCTCAATAAACCTGTTCTCAGTTTAAGTGCTGTGTTCATTGACAAGTAACCTTCGAATTCACACCTGCCCCGGTTGCAACGCGACATAGTTTGGTGGAGACGCCGGGTACCCTGTGCAACAGCTGCATCGTCGTGGCTCCGATTAGGCAACGTAAAAGTCGCCGCCTACACGGACTGGAACCGGACTACAAAGGATATACTCAGTACGTCCTTCCGAAAGTCCGCGTCATTAGGAAACCCATGGCGGCAAGCCAGCTGCACATTCGACACCCATCGGTGTTCTCTGGAGACGCTGGACAGGATCCTAACAAATGGCTAAAAGGGTTCGACCGAGTCGCCAAGTACAACAGGTGGGATCATACCATGTGCTTGGCAAATGTTTATTTCTATCTGGACGGAACCGCCCAGCAGTGGTTCGAGAACAACGAAGAAAAACTGAATAACTGGGAAATGTTCCAGACGGAACTTAAGAAAACGTTTGGGGACCACCAGCGACAAATCCGCTCGGCGGAAGAACAACTGAAGAACCGGGCCCAACGACATGGGGAGCCGACGCAATCTTACATACAGGATGTTTTGGCCCTATGCAACGTAGTCAACCCGAATATGACTGAAGCCGACAAAATCACGCACCTAATGAAAGGTATTGCAGAAGACATGTACCAAGCTCTTCTGATAAAAGACGTCGCTACGACGGAAGAGTTCATCAAGTGGTGCCAGCGGATTGAGGAGATGCAACAAAGGAGGGTTGGGCGAAAGAAGTATGACAGACTTCCCAACGTAGTCCCTATGGCAGTTGTGGAAGACCAGCACGACTTTGCGTCTCTCATACGACAAATTGTGAGAGAAGAATTACAACAGTTCATGGCAGTTGGGACTCTTGAACCGAGTGAGCATCAGATCATGGCCATGGATGTAAGCCCAGTGGGTCATGAAGGAGCCGACGCGGCGGAAAAAAGAGGTATTTCAGACAATAGCTCCTGTCTGCCGAGCCAATCGCACTCGACGTGAAGAATGGCCTCGCCCTGATATGACGTATGCTGCAGCTGCCAAACGGCAGCCTAGGAACCGGCCGACACGGCCACAACCAAATCCTCCGGCACCTATGACGTCCCGCAGACGAACGGACGTCTGGAGGACAGAAGACAACGCGCCAGTATGTTTCCACTGTGGGCGCCCTGGACATGTCGTACGATACTGCAGAGAGAGAAGACTAGTATTTGACGATTATTTTGCCGCAAGACGTCCGCCATCAGAACAGTTCTACCCCAGGCAGCCACCCGCTGACGAGTTCGGTCGACCTACGGGAAGAAGCCCATCGCCGTACCCTAGACGAGGTCGATCCCCGACGCGCCGTTGCCGTTCATCGTCGCTGGACAGAGCTACCAGCCGCTCCCCTAGCCGCCGCACGCAGGAAAACTAAGCAAGGCGACCATCTACGGAGGTGAGGCCGCCGCAGATGAAAATCCTCCATGGATGACAGTCACTAAGATGTCGGGAAATCTCATCAACGTTATAATCGACGGCCAACCTGTCCGGGCGCTGGTTGATTCAGGAGCTTCTTTCTCCGTATTGTCGGACAATTATCGTCGCACACTAAAGAAGACAATGTTCCGTGATACGGGGGCAACTGTGCTAAAGGTCGCAAATGGAAAGTACGTCCAGCCAGCTGGAGCTTGTGTCGCGAGAATAACCATCAACAACAGGACCCAGCCAGTTGAATTTGTCATTTTAACAGAATGTAGTCATAATGTCATCCTTGGATGGGACTTCCTTAAGGCATCCCAAGCTGTCATTGACTGTGGAACATCTGAGCTGCAAATTGAAGAAGTCGTTGCGACGGGTACACGTAACACAGAATCTTCTGGGAAGTTATTCGCCGTTGACAACGTGACAATCCCGCCGTTCGCAATGAGAAGAGTCCCAGTCAAAAACACGGACGACCGCAACCTTGAAGTGCTTGTCGATAGTAGAAAGTTTATTAGGCTCACGAAAGAAATCTACATACCAGCGGCTATCATAAGCATTATCGGTGGTCGAGGAGACATTTGGATCACCAACTGTCACGAGCAGTCACAAATTATCCCCAAGGGAATGTGCATAGGGACAGCTGAACCAGTCCAGGAGGGCGAGCTCAACGTCATTAACGAAGATCCATGCTCTGTTACTAGTACCGACAACACGCTGGAGGAAACAACTATGGAACTGCCAATAGGGTCCGGCCTGACCAAGGAACAACACCACCGGGTGTTAGCTATACTACGCCAATTCTCTGGTGTATTCACACCCCAGCAAAAAAAAGGTCAGACGAAACGGCCCACGATAAAGCATCGTATCAATACTGGGGATCATCCGCCCATTAGCCAGCGCTCGTACCGATTGTCACCAGTCGAAAGGCGAATAATTCGAGAGGAAGTGGAGAAGATGTTGCATAATGACATTATTCAACCTTCGGAGAGTCCTTGGTCATCTCCGGTGGTCCTCGTAAAGAAGAAGGATGGTACGTGGCGATTCTGTGTCGACTATCGGCGGCTGAACAAAATCACAAAGAAAGATGTCTACCCACTGCCGCGCATCGACGACGCCTTAGACTGCTTGAAAGGAGCTACATACTTCTCAACCATGGACATGCAGACAGGCTACTGGCAAATCGAGGTTGACGAAGCTGACAGAGAAAAGACGGCTTTTATTACACCTGATGGCCTCTATGAATTCAAAGTAATGCCATTCGGATTATGCAACGCTCCGGCCACATTCGAACGCATGATGGACAACTTACTTCGACACCTTAAGTGGACGACGTGTCTTTGTTATTTAGATGACATTGTTGTTTTCTCAAAAACATTTGAAGAACATCTGAGTCGCCTGTCAACGGTGCTGAAGTGTGTTCAGACTGCAGGACTCCGCCTCAATCCGAAGAAGTGCCTCTTCGTCGCCAAAGAGATAAAAATCCTGGGGCACCTGGTCAACGGAGATGGCGTCCGCGCTGATCCAGATAAAGTAAGGGCAGTCATGGAATTTCCAACTCCTCAGCACATTCGTGATGTGAGAAGCTTTCTTGGGCTGTGCTCATACTTCCGGCGTTTCATAAAAGGATTCTGTAACATGGCACGTCCACTGCAAGAACTTTTGCAGGGAGACGCCAAGTTTTACTGGGATGAAACTAAAGAAAGATCTTTCCAGGCACTTAAGGAGGCTCTAACTTCCGCACCAGTTCTAGCCTTATACGACGAGAATGCAGAAACTGAACTTCACACTGACGCCAGCGGTTATGGGATCGGTGCAGTGCTTGTGCAAATTCAGGAAGGTGCTGAGAAGGTGATAGCCTATGCATCAAGAGTATTCTCTAAGCCCGAGATAAACTACTCTACAACCGAGAAAGAATGCCTCGCAGTTGTCTGGGCTATCAACAAGTTTCGTCCGTATTTATTCGGCAAACCTTTCACCGTCGTGACAGACCACCATTCTTTATGTTGGCTAACCAGCTTGAAGGATCCATCAGGTCGACTAGCAAGATGGGCACTTAGACTTCAAGAGTACGACGTCACGGTGGTATTCAAAAACGGACGCAAACACAAGGATGCCGACAGCCTTTCAAGGAATCCTTTAATAGAACACAACAGCATGAATGGAATTTCAGCCCTCGCTGAATTAGGTGACGTTGCAGCTGAACAGAGGGAAGATTCAGAGTTATTAAGAACCATAGACGCCTTGGAGAAAGGAGAACCGGCCAAAGGAGAGTTTCAATTGATAGATGGGACATTGTATAAGAACAACTACGATCCACTAGGCCCCAAGTGGCTTCTGGTCGTTCCAGCTCATCTCCAGCCAGCTATTCTCAAGTATTTCCACGACGCTCCAATATCCGGTCATCTGGGATTTGTGAAGACCCTGGACCGAATCCGACGCAGGTATTACTGGAAGGGTCTCTACCGATCTGTCAAGCATTATGTGAGTCACTGTAAAGAGTGCCAGCGACGGAAACATGTGCCGCAATTACCTCCAGGTCATCTAGTACCAATTCCGCCTGCAGCAGTTCCATTCCACCGAATTGGGATCGACCTTTTAGGGAGGTTCCCGAAGTCGACAACCGGTAACCGATGGATAATAGTCTGCACCGACTACCTCACGCGCTACGCTGTCACCAAACCTGTGCCGACTGCAGAAGCTCCAGAGGTTGCAAAATTTCTAGTAGAAGACATTATTTTGAAGCATGGAGCACCACGTGTGATGATATCCGATCGTGGAAAGGTATTCCAGTCAAGACTAGTATCAGAGGTCATGTCAAGATGCGACGTTGTCCACAGGATGACAACTGCATACCACTTTCTTGCCCTGCGAGAACTAATTAGTCGTGCAAACGAATACCACATGCCTCTTTGTGTATGTAGCCTTTGTAGATTCTGAAAAGGCATTTGATTCAATAAATCACAAGGCTGCCCTGCAAGCCTTAACTAAACAAGGAGTGGGTATAGCTTATATCAGAGTGCTCCATAACATCTATGTCACCTCCTCACCCTTGGTCCATTAGAGAACCAACCACCGAGTTCCTCATCAAAAGGTGATCCCATCTCTCCAAAATTATTTTCAGCTGTCCTGGAGATGGCAGTGTCAAAAGTAGAATGGACAGAAAAGGGCATTACAATCAATGACAGAAGACTCGAGAGTTGCTGATGACATTGCGCTTGTTGCTAATGACCTTGATGAATTCCAAACCTTGGTTACCGACCTCACCTACGAGTGTAAAGTTGTTGGCCTAAGAATGAATCTTTCAAAAACAAAAATTATGTCAAACAAATGGGCTACAGAGGGAGCGAGTCAGTGGCCAGCTTGTAAACATGAGAGGTGATGTAAGACCCGAAATTTTCAGCTGCATCAAGCTGGGATGGCAATAGTTTGGGAGGCATTCTATTATCCTGAAATCTGAAACGCCAGTTTATGACCAGTGAATTCTTGCTGTGCTGTCATGACTGAGACCTGGAATTTAAATGAATATATAAACACCTGTCGTGTAACGAAATAAATATCGATATGGTCTGTGAAATCTTATGGACTAGACTAAAAGTAGCCAGGACAAAACTTGTAATAGGGTCTTTCTATCGTCCACCAGATGAAGATGTAGCTGTAGCCTTAAGAAATAATATAAGTAATATAGCTCATCAATTTCCGGATCATGCAATACTAGGAGGTGACTTCTACTTTCCGTATATCGACTGGACTAATTACGCCCACGTTACTGATGACAGGGATAAAATATCCTGTGAGATTATTCTTGACCTTTTCTCAGATCTTAATCTTCACCAGCTCATCACTGAACCAACACAGTGCCACAACGATAACATTTTAGATATCCTCGTTACAAATAGGCCTGAATTATTCAAGAACATTTCTACCACCACGGGAATAAGTGATCATAAAGCTGTAATTGCTACAGTAAAATTAACAGCTGCACGCAAAAAAGAAAGGGTCGTTTACAGGTTTGAAAAGGCCCCAAAGGAGAGTTTAAGAATGTTTTTGAGGGATAATTACATTACCTTTATACAAGGAAGAGGCTCGGTTGAAGATATGTGGTTTCGATGCATGAATATAGTCAGGGAAGGTATGGACTTACATATACCGAAAAGGACAATCAGGGATGGGAACGATCCCCCGTGGTATACATGTGGAGTTAAAAGGTTACTGAAAAAGCAAAGATACATGCACGCTCAAGAAGGACGATGTATAGGAGTGATTTAGAAAAGTTAGCTGTTACAAGACGACATGTCAAGAATGCGATGCACAAGACCCAAGAAATTTTGTTTTTATGTAAAAAAAAGTGGTTGTGACAACAGTATGCCAGTTCTACTACAAGACGGGTCAGGAAGTTGATGACAGCTGTGACAAGGCTACTGTATTTAACACCGAATTTAAAAAGTCTTTCACTGACGAAAACATGGAAAACATTCCCGTTTTTCCACGGCATGTAGAATTTGAGATGGATCCAGTACAAATTGATAGTGTGGGTATCATAAAGCAATTAAAGCTCCTGAAGTGGGGGAAAGCGCCGGGTCCCGATGGTATACCAGTGAGTATTTTCGGAATACGTGGAAGAAATAGAACCATTTCTGTCAGATATATTTTGTAAATCTTTAGAAGAAAGAAAAGTACCTTCTGACTGGAAAATAGCACAGGTGATTCCCGTTTTCAAGAAAGGAGATCTGAGAGATACTAGGAATTATCGACCCATATCTCTAATGTCTGTTTGCAGTAGAATTCTGGAGCATGTCATATGCTCTAACGTTATGAAGTTTCTAGATCAAAACGAGTTACTCACAGCAAACCAACACGGATTTCGGAAGAACCGATCGTGTGAAACGCAACTGGCTCTATTTTCGCATGGCGTAATGAAAGTTATTGATGCAGGTTCACAAGTTGATGCTATTTTCTTGGATTTTCAGAAAGCTTTTGACTCTGTACCACACAACCGACTTTTAGCGAAGATTCAGGAGTATGGTATATCTGATCAGATTTGTGAATGGATACGCAATTTTCTAACTGGTCGGTCGCAGTATGTCGTTGACGGGGAAGCCTGTTCTAAGCTAGATGTTACTTCGAGCATTACTCAAGGCAGTGTAATAGAACCACTTCTTAATTTTTATAAATGATCTTTGTGACAACGTTAATTGCAGGATGCGATTTTTTGCTGATGATGCACTTATTTATAGGGAAGTGAGGTGCTCTGACGATTGCTTAGAAATTCAGCGTGATCTGGATGTTATTTCGGAATGATGCCGTAAATGGCAGCTTACACTTAACTGCAAAAAGTGCAAGGCAATGCAAATAAGTAATAAAAAGACCCCGTTTGCTCAAGAGTACAAAGTTAACAATTCAGTTGTTGACACTGAGGATTCCCTGAAGTATCTAGGCATAACAGTTCTAAGCAACATAAAATGGGACTTGGACATAACTTCCGTCGTAGGCAAAGCCAATTCTAAACTATGATTTATGGGTCAAATTTTGAGAAGTTGTAATGCTCACACAAAGGAAATAGCGAACAAAACACTAGTGCGTCTGCATTTGGAATACTGTTGTGGAATTTGGGATCCGTATTGCAAGGGATTGATTGACATGTTAGAGAAAGTACAGAGGAGAGCCACTCGATTCATAACTGCTAGTTACAGTCCTTACATAAGTGGCACAGAGCTTATACGTGGGTTGGGCTGGAATTGTTTGGTGGACAGACGTCGTCGTTTTCGTTTGAATTTGCGAAAATCTTTAATTTACGAGTGCAACGAGGTACTTCTTCCGCCAACCTATTTGGGTCGCAATGACAGGAGGGATAAGATTCGTACTGATGCATTTATGTATTCCTTCTATCTTCGTTCTGTTCGGATTGGAATGCACTGAATTAGGATTGGTGCTTAGCACCATCTGCCACCCACATTATTTGCAATTTGTGGAGTATAAATGTAGGATTTACAAAAGGTAACTAATGACTGCCCAAAGAGCTAATGGGAAAAGACAAGGTTATTTTTTTTAACTGTTTAACGTCTCTTTACAGCGAGGTCTTTAGAGACAGGAAAGGGTGGGGGGCAAGGAATGGGAAGGAATTCGGCCATGGTCTTCTGACGGAAGCATCCCAGCATTTGCCTGGAGTGATTTGGGTAACCATGGAAAATGCAAATCTGGATGCCCGGGAGGGGATTCGAACCGTCGCCCTCCCGAATGCAAGGCCAGAACGCTAACCGTTACACCACCACGCTCGGTAAAAGACAAGAAAAGAGCAAATGACAGGTCAGTTACAAAGATCACAGACATGTTAGAGAAGACAGCATCCTTGAAGTGGCAATGGACTGGCCATATTGCATGGAGAAAAGACCGGACATGGAAAAAAAAAAACTGTTGGAATGGAGCCCAAGAGACCTTCACTGATGAGAGGAAGACCACCAGACTGATGGGACAAGGACATTCACAGGGTTCTTGGAGTTAACTGGCAGAGGATCACCCACGATCATTCGACTCGAGGAAACTGCTCAAGTTCTACCTGAAATCATGACTAAGAGGCCATATCAGTAAACGATTGAGCTGGCTTGTAATGGTAAAGACTGAATGTTAAGACACATGTATATGTGTCCCAGTGAAAATGACAGACAGCATTCTCATATTGCAGGTGGCATTTTGCTTTTGACATGTAATCACTGTAACACAGAACTCTCAACAATTAATTTTTTTTAAGAATAGATGTAGTTTGCATGTTTGCATTCATCTGTGCACTGTATACATTGGGATAATATATTATGTTACTCTATGCAACTCTGAAATTCATACACAGCCCTGTGGCACAATTTGCTTGGGAATGCAGCCTCCAGTTATTTTCTAAAATCAAAAATTTCACAAATACAATCAATATTACAGTTGGTGGCTTTTAGTAGAATGAACAAAGAACCGCCTCATTTGTATCAATTGTTTATTTGTTTAGTGCAATGTTCGTAACAAAAGTCAAAGCCAGCGAAGCAGTTCGTTAATATCTCTGTGATATGTCCTGCTTCACAGCCCTTCAAGGGTCAAATACCGAAAATTTTGTTCTCAAATTATAATGTTGCCCAAGTGGAGGCCTTAATCTTTAAAACGGCATTTTATTTATCAATTTCGGTTATGTATCGAGGGAGATAAATGGCTTGTAACAAAAAAAAAAAAAAAAAAAAAAAAAAAAAAAAAAAAAAAAAATGTTATGGATATACCATTTGTTTCCTTTAATGGTGAATTCCGAAAAATATACTGTGACCAAAGCGAGGAAATAATAATATTTCGTTTCCAGATTTCAGTTAGATATCTATGGAGACAAATATATCACGACCAAAAAATACGCTATGGAAACAATGATTCATTTGCCCTTTAAAGATCAAATTACAAAAACTTCCTTAGAATATGATGTAGCCAAGTGGGGATTTTAATCTTTAAAATGATACCTCGCTTATCCATATTGGTTAGATATTAAGGGAGATAAATGGCTTGTGACACAAAAAAACCATATTTTAGAAATTGACATTTTTGGCTTTTAAGGGTCGAATTTGGAAAAATTACTAACTTAAAATATGATGTGACCAAAGCAGATACCATTATATTTAAAATGATACCTCATTTATCAATTGTAATTAGGTGTGAAGAGATGGCTCACGGAAAAAAATACCTAATAAAGAATAATATATATGATTGGAGGGAAAATAGGTTGTATGGTTTTTTTCAGTAACTATAGATCAAATGAAAATTTCACAGTAAAAGTGTTACAAGTATTTCCAGCATAATCACCTACACCTTTATATCCATAATTAATATCAATCAGATGTTTATTAGTTGCATAGTACTTACTGAAAAATTTCTATTAAGAAAGAGAAACACAGCAAAGAACTTCTGTACCTTGCATCTCACTGGCAAAATTGGCATACTAGCAGATTCTGTCCAAGAGCTAGGAGGATTTTCACGTAGAGACAAGCCATTTGACTGTGAATTAGATGCTCCCTGCTCTTCAACTACTGGATCACTTTGAATTACAATGTGAGTAGCCTTGAGTTCTCCATTCTGCAAATGAGAAAAATATGAGTAGGATTGAGTGATTTATATCAAACTTACTGAAATTATAAAACTTTTTCTCAATTTATTCATAGGCATATACATTAGAATAACTAGTAATTCTAAGGTTCTGACATGATATTATATACTCTAGAAAGAGTCATGATTGCATGTTGGAATTTGGCACACAGCATCTATAGAATTTCTGTTTCTTGATTTTAAAGCATAGAAGTACACAACTCATCAAGAAAATTAGTATTCTTCTCCAAGATATATCTGAAACATTGTTGTTCATCAGTTTTAATTTTAGATCACAATACCACTACAACACTAAATACTTTCCATCAGTACCCTTGTCAGTACAGGGATCATATCTATCTAAACTGATTTGTTTTCTTCCTATCTGTTGTGGTTAGGTTGTAATGCTGCCAAGAGCAACAGGATTTTCGGTTTTTAAAAGGCCATAAAAATGCAGGGCTCCAGCACAATCATTGGGACTTGTCAAGGAATTGTCATTCTGGTCTAAAAACTGTTGCACATGGTTGTTTTGTGATATTATTTAATATACGTTGCTCTTTAGAGCTTTAAAATATATATATATATACCTTAAAAACTTCACTCTAAAAGTGCAGTAACGCAATACTGCATGCAAAGTATAATGGTTATGCACACGTTCTTTGAATGATATTTGGGAATATGTTGCTATCAAAATAAATATGAAAATATTACACACTGAAAAAAAAAAAAAAAAAAAAACTCTCAACCGTAAGCGAATGTTAGTTGCCTCATTTACGTACACACATGCGACGTTCAACGATAATAGGTATTACACTATCAAGAAAAATATCCAGCTCGTTATGTCGGAGAAGTTAATATTCTATGGCATTTATCAAAGTAGGTTGCAGCAATATTAATGTAGCTTATGTTCAGGTTGAAAGTGCGGCAATGTCCTTGTTTCAGCATTAGGTCAAACAAATTTAGTTTTTATAGTTGACATGGAAGCCTGTACCAAAATGGCATTTGGATCTTGTTGTTAAAACACAATTCTCTAGAAATTTCGATTTGTTAAATATTTAAGTTATCGTGATTTTTAAGCAGAATAATTAGCGGTGCCTGTTGATAGGTTGGAATGTTGCCTGAACCAAAATGGACATTGGTTTCCTTTTGTGGCTTAATGGACTTGAAATTTTGTTTTTATAATAAAGTTAAGTATGTTTGGTTTTCATAATTGTTGGTCATTGATGTATGTAATATTAGCATAACTGGAAGTCGTACATGACAACAAATGGCGTCCTCTCATTGCTTAGTGTGTAATGTTACAGCAGTTTTTTTTTTTTTTAATCATTCTGCGTGAAGTTGGTGCATTATACACTATCTTGGTGGGTGTAATAGAAACATATTACTAAATAATATACTCAAAGGAACAACAGCGTTATCATTACACAACACTATATGCCTTCTTCCAGTCACTCGCCACCTTATGTTGCGGCACTTTTCGAGCGGAATTTGAGAGGATGCACATCTTTTACAGCTCTAGGAACAACATATATTAAATAATATCAACAAACAAACATTTGCAACAGTTTTCAAACCAAATCGACAATTCCTTGACGAGTCCCAGTGATTGCGCTATCACCAAATGCAGTATTTACATACAGCAGAAACTGCTCTGTTCCCTCTATTGACTCAACACGTCAAAATGTATCCATCAGTAAGCCATGGAAAATATCTTGTTGCTGTAAAACTACAGAAATATCAAGAATCCATCATAACAAAGGAATTAGCAAACATTTCAAGAGATTTGTATTGACTTTGTAGTGCTGGTAGCATAGTGGTATTGCAACCTTGAGTCAAACCTGTTCATCAAATAGCAATGCCCATAACAAATACATTGTCATAATGTGTGCTTGCTGCCAGCTTATTGGCTGGTTACGAATACAGTAAAGCAGTAATTTCAACCAATGCTAATACTGCTCCTCCAGAATCCAAAATTTCTATGCCAGTTGTTTTGTTCATTTTCTTATTTCAAACAAACTACATCTCTTAAAATGCCTACTGCAAATAAAAATCTTGTACGCCACCTTGTGGACCCACGATTTCATCTCCATACTTTGTGTTGTTATTGGACACAATTTAATGAGCAACAGCTGATGCACAACGCTGAATGTACACCTTTTCATGGCATATTTGCACAGATACCAAATACACTTTATTACAATGAAAGCAGCAACCCTAAGGAAACTATATTCCAAATTTCAGCTAGCAATAACTACTACCTGGTACAAATATAAAATACAGTAAAAAAGGGGTAAATGGATAAATGGGGGAATTGCCACTGGAGTGTTAGCTCCATCGCAATTAAAATTATTAAAATTAATAATAATAAAGTGGAATCATGATTCTGCTACAATAGCACCACTTGCACCTGGCTAATGTCATAATACTGTGGTAGTCAATTGCAAGACATATTTTCAAATAGTAATTAGGTAGTAATACACACTAAACCATTACTTTCAAACAGTAATTAGGTTGTAGGATCGTAATTTTTCACGGCGTTGAATATTAATATATTTTTCTCGGGCTTCCAGCCGTGTAAGGATATCACATTTGCGGGACGTTTCGAAGGCGTCCATCTCTGCCTTCATTGTCAACCAATTAACTGTTTGTTTATTCAGCCGCTGCTACGGAAACGGTGGAAGACAAAAACCAACACAACGCAATTACGTCATCCGCTCTTCTGCTTGTTGCAGACGCGAAACTGTTTCAACATTTTAATGGCCGGGATCCAGGCCGCACTAAGTTGATAACCAGTGTCCCTGTTGACTAATAAATCAGTTAATCTTATTTCCACAGCCTCTGTAATAACGCTGGCCCAAAACTCTTTGACCCAGGCTAAAATGGTTGTTTTTTCCAATTCAAAAGTGTGACCCTCTTGCACACTATGTTCGGCCACCGCAGATTTTTCTTCTTGCACACTTTTGAATTGGAAAAAAACAACCATTTTAGCCTGGGTCAAAGAGTTTTGGGCCAGCGTTATTACAGAGGCTGTGGAAATAAGATTAACTGATTTATTAGTCAACAGGGACACTGGTTATCAACTCAGTGCGGCCTGGAACCCGGCCATTAAAATGTTGAAACAGTTTCGCGTCTGCAACAAGCAGAAGAGCGGATGACGTAATTACATTGTTGGTTTTTGTCTTCCACCGTTTCCGTAGCAGCGGCTGAATAAACAAACAGTTAATTGGTTGACAATGAAGGCAGAGATGGATGCCTTCGAAACATCCCGCAAATGTGATATCCTTACACGGCTGGAAGCCCGAGAAAAATATATTAGTAATTAGGTTATTATCCAATCTGGATCAGCATAACATCACAAACTATTTCAAAAAGTATTTCTAGCAGTGTCTTGCACCTAATTCTTAAATGGATCACGACTTCCAATAATCCCATTAAAGTCTTTTTCAAACAATTTTAAAATCTGATTTAGAAAATTTGGGCAATATATAGATTGGGATACCACTGCAACCAATTACCGCCTCGCGATGTAAACACTTCCTGATGGACAGAGTATGACATCACTGTTTCTGTGTGTGACTTGTTCAGCCTTCGATCGATTTGTGAATACACGCTAGCCATAGAACGTAACCAACAGTAATAATAATGTAAAAAAAAAATACGGCTTGAAAAAGTTAAAGAAAATTATTACTTGCACAATTAATAATATTCTTAAAATATCAACAACATTCCAAACTGATAATTGATATCATTCATTAGTAACATTCTATAACGTTGGTTCCTGTAACGTTAATGTTATTAGTCACAATTCCATTTATTTGTATTGGATTCCATTCCTCTATATTTCCTCACATGGATGATTTGCTATTAAAATCATTCATCCAAAATAAAATATTTATAATTTTTTTTTCCATCAATAACCGTTTACGTTTGTTATAATGCAGCCTGGACCATACTAACAGAGATAGGTACGACTTGGAAATTGACTATCAGCAACATCATGTGCGACGGTTACGTTTCACTATGGTCCAGACTGCATTAAAACAAACAGTAACAGCAACAGATACGACACAGAAATTAGGTATGTGCAATCAGGCGTTCGATAGTTACGTTTCAGTGTGGTCCAGGATGCATCAAAACCTCATCACTAATTTATTCCTGTACCACTGGTACAAAATTAAGGATTTCACAATATGAGACATATTAGTAATGAACTACTTTCCCTGGAAGGCCAAATTACTGCCATTCAAAGCTGCGAGTGGAATGTATGCATCACATTCAGCAACACCGTGACATACTCTCTCCATCCAGAAGCATTTACATCGTGAGGCAGTAAGTGGTTGCAGCGGTATCCCGATCTAGATATTACCCAAAATTTCTATGCATTTAAATTGTAAAGCAGAAATACTATAGATTCAGTGTACTAAATTTCTGTTTGCAATGACCATTCTTTCGAGGGTAAGGCTATATCTCAGCCACCCTCCAACTAATTGCACCATATTAAGTAGATAAGCCTTATTCACATTTTACAACTTACCATCAAGTTTTTGGGTTTTCTTCTTTCTTTCTTGCTTGATTAACCCCCTCCCCCCTCCCCCCCACCTCTTTCAACATATTCCTGCATGCAGTGTTATAGACACCATCACAAATGCAAAATGAATAGGACTACCCCTTTACTGTAAACCCCATTATCAACATAGTGAAAGCACTTAGCATTACCACAGGCATTTTCCACACATCTTTCACCAAGAGTAGCCTATTATGTTACGGAATACATTACAAACAGTTATATTTAATTTTTTTGGGAGAGAGTCATAATACTGAAATCAATGCAATAACAGTTTGCCCCCCATACAACTGATGATTTCAAAGTTGCACATCAAATGGGCTTGTTTAAATTTTTTTGATTAAAATGACAAATTTTAATTAGTGCAAGCTAATGGGCATAAGTATTCTATATTATGTTTTTCCATTAATTGAATTAGAAAAAAATGTTGATTTGTAAGCAACCAGTTTGTATGGAACCAACCTAATTATAATTTAGTGATAATAGTTATACTTTTCTATTTAATTACTTTAATCGATTTGTTTGTATGCTCCCTAAAAGGCCAGCTTCTGACTTATTAAGTCAGTAGTACAACCAATATATTTTCGGTCACGGGAAAAGACGGTACTTCCAGCTCTGTATCCATCAAAACAACTTTCTCCATATTCTGTCAATTCCTAATGCACACTTACCTGCGATCTTACCCAGGTGCGAATAGAATCATTCTCTTTCTCCGGCCTTGTATCACATATGAAGCTATTATCCACACAGAGGACATGGGGTTTGAACTGCGTAGAACCCGCCAACTGAAAAAATTATTAGATAATATATAGCTATCATAACATTTCTCCAATATTTTAAGGAATATTTTATATCAAATTACAACCCTACTAAATTCTCGTGTAACACACCGACTAAGCAGATAAAGAACTTACATCACCATCAAGTTAAAATTTCAGGTATTTTGCACAATACTCATACCTGACGAGCACGGACAATATCTCAATCTGTGGTCGCAAAATCATTCCTGTAGATTATTTATTCGCCCGACTGAATTCTATTACTTAACGAATGAAACTGAATATATACGTCGTATATAATTTTAGAATAAAATACCTACCCAAGCGTTTAGGGGTAAACTTTCAAGACTAAATAATATTTCACGGTAACAACAATTTCTTTAATGGAGTATGGTGCACTTACCAGTTGGTCAGGTGTGATAACATTGAAAGTTCCCGAGCTAGCAACTCCGATAAGTGATCCAACAGGAAGAGAAACTGGTACGGAAGCAACTGGAACTGATACTGGAGCCACCGCCTGATGACCATCCGAACTTAGAACACCATGTTCCTCGGATTCGTTCGTAAGAGGTTCGGACATGTCCGGGAGCACGACAGTTTCCGATGTTCGATCCTCCTCCATTTCGGCTCAGTGGCGCGAATGGTATTCGCTGCTTGAAATGGGAAGTAACTCGAAATTTTTGGGGAACATGTTATAGGTCTGACGAAACAAACGACCAGTGTTAACAGAATGGATTAAGAGAAAATGGTGTGATAAGTAACTATTTCTGAGCAAATAGCTCTACAAATTTTGTACTTTCGTAGTATTCAAAATTCCCGAAAGAGAGCATAATAGGTGAACATAACTGACATCTGCCAGTGCGCGTAGAAACCATTGCGCACGGAGGAACAGATTGTTTGTTGTTATGTGTTGCCTATGTTTTATGATATTCCTTTTCGATAAAGGCTAATTTAAATTGATTTTCTTTATATCAGCTTAACGTTTTTCTATTCGTTAACACATTTACATACTAGTTAACCGTTAGAATTTCTTTTAAAAAGTGTAATCAGGGTCATACTTATTCAGTTTCATCATTTTTTTTTTGTATTATTAGCGTCTCCAAATTTGTAATGCATAATCCTTCTTATTTTATTTTATGAAATTTCGTCAGACAAACGAATCGTAAATGTGGCAGCAGTATTGGTAGTGTTTTGGCTCCACCTTCAAATAGTATTCGGAGTAGAAATCCACGTTAAAAATTAATTTGATTCGATACGGGTGTTCAAAACCGTGAGAACTAACATTAAAAAGTCGAAAAATAGCTTATGGTTACATTTTTTTCTTTTAAATGTGGTAGTTTCTTTCCCAAAAAGAAAAGAAGGTCTCACTGGAGATGGCGATACCGCTAAAGCAACACGAACAAACTATAAATATCATAAACAATCGGGAGTTGGCAACGATTATGGTTCTAATAAATTAACAAAATAATAATGCATTAAAGTAATTTTCAGCTCTCGTGGTCCAGGCCACATTTCAAACTATCCTCAACTGTTAAGGAAAACCGTATCAACACTTCATCACAATACAATTAATTAATTTACCATCGATTCCAATATAAGAAACTGCCTCTGTGGGATGTGGAAAGTTGTCAATTTATAATAAACAATTGCATAACTAAATAGACGAATAACCAGAAAATGTACTGTCGCAATATAATATGTAGGCCCACATTAATGATAACAACTACATTTACTCAAATTATTGACAGGTATTTTGTAGATACTTTAGAAATAAATTCTACAATGGAGTAGGAAGGAGTGGTCGATTGAAAATTCTTTTAAATTTTTCCTGAAATTAGACATTTAAGACGTGTTGGCGGCTTATTGAAGATATGTATCCCAGAATATTTGACCCCTTTTAACAAATGACAATGACTTGTAGTCCTTGTGAAGATCATTTTTACTTCTAGTACCATAATTGTACATTTTAGTATTTGTTTAAAATCTTTTTATATGTATATATAAAAAAAAATGGGGATTACTGGAGATCGCAATTCCGCCAGGAGTTGTCTTCATAATACTGCAGTGGTCAACGCAAGACTCCACTATAAATTCTTCCCTAAGTACATTTAACGGTTTCATACTGGTCCAGGCTGTATTACAACCTAATTTGTGCTTGAAAATAATGGTCCAGGCTGTATTACAACGGAATTACTGCTTGATAATAATACGTCTTGCGACAGTATTCCAACAATATTACTATATGTTGTTGTAGCGGAATCGCGATCTCCAGTAGACCCAAAAAATGTGTGTCCCTATATATCATTCTGCAGCCTCCACTAACTAGATGGTGTTTATGCGTGGTAGTAGCACGGAGTTTCCTATCATGCACAACATTCGCCAAATGTATGTAGCTGTGGGCGTATGGGAGATATGGTGGTTGAAAGTGTTCGATCTGGGACGTTTTCATATTTTGACCAAAGACGTGTGTATATATATTTCATTTTGCAGCCACAACTACCAAGCACAGACCACTGGTGTTTGTGTGTGGTAGTAGCATCAAGTTTCCCATAGTGCACTATGTTGGTTGCATGTCGATAGCTATGGGAATGTGGGAGATACGGTGGTTGAAAGTGGCCAACCTGGGGTAACTTCCTATTTCTACCAAAGGCATGTGTGTCCCTATATTTCACCTTGCTGCCAAAACTACCAAGTGCAGACCACTGGTGTTTATCTGTGCTAGTAGCCTGGAGTCTTTCATCCTGCACTGTGGTGGTTGTGCTAGATATGGTGGCTTGAAATTGGTTGATCTGATATAAAAATAGATATGTGTGTCCCTATATTTCACTATGCAGCCAAAACTGCCTAGCACAGTCCACTGGTTTTTGTGTGTGGTAGTAGCCTCGAGTCATCCAGTGTGCACCATAGTGGTTGCATGCCGGTAGCCATGGGCATGTGAGAGATATTGTGGTTGAAATTGATCAACAGAGGGCAGTTTCATATTTTGACGAAAGACGTGTGTTCCTGAATTTCACTCTGCAGTCAATAGTACCTAGCTTTGTGTGTGGTGGTGTTAGCAGCCCCACATCTTCCATCAAACACAAATGAAGTCATGGGCACCTGCTAGTAGAGTATAATTGGTGACTACAAAGGACATTAACATGTATATATACTCGTCCACCAATGTTAAAATTCATAACTTCTTGAACAGCTCTCTGCGTGAAGTTCTGCTGCTAACATCAGTCTTTAAGTCATTTTTGGGCTCTGAATACCTTGTCTCCATGAATAGAATTGTCCCAGAATATTATTGCATACAACATCAAGCAATAAAAATAAGCAAAATAAACTAGTTTCATCATATGGAAAACAGCTATTGCTGAAATTGTACAAATTGTAAATGTGGCTGCAATCAATCACTTCGGGAATTCAGGGACGTGCATCCTACAATTTAAATTATAATCAATATGCAAACCTAGAAATTTCACAGTCTCTACCTCTTGAATGGATTGATCTGCAAACTTTGTCTGTGTCTAGTGTTAATCGGAGTGATGTACTGAACTGCATAAACTGAGGTTTAACAAAGTTTAAAGGCAAACCATTAGCAGTAAACCAATTATTAATAAGGTCAAAGAGACAATTGAAAATTTGTTCACTAGAAAAATGTAAATTATTTGTAATTCTTAGGCTTCTGTCATCTGTAAATAGGACAAATTTTGAGTTTTCATATGTAACGTAGGGTACATGGTTTATATCTAAAAAAAAAAAAAAAACAATGGAGGTGGAACATTTGTCAGAATCGTGATTTCCAGAAGACCCAGAAAGACATTTAACAATTTTCATTGTTGCTCTTTAACATGAAATATTCATTCAGATTTCTGAGCACATTTGTTGTCATTTTTTTACTAATTGCAGTGTAGCATATGCCAAAGAGTTGTGTACTGGAACCATTGGTATCCTTTAGACTTTGAATGATACTGTTGTTTATCTAAATCAGAGGTTAAATTGTTTCCGGATGACATAATACTGTACAGAAGGATCACATCGAGAGAAGATTAATGTGTATGTTTATTGAGTGAGGGGGAATTGATTCTTGAGGCAGTTACAATACAATACATTCATTTTCCATTGATCCCAATATAAGAGACTGGCTCTGTAGGATGTGGAAAGTTGTCAATTTACAGATAAACAGTTGCATAACGAAGTAATACGTACACCAGTAGATGTACAGTCATAGCATACATGGTTCATTAAAAATTACATAACAAAATAATACATACACCACAAGATGTACAGTTATAGCATACATGATAAATTAATTATGTAAACTACATTTCCACAAGCTACTGGCAGTTATTTTTTAGATACCTTAGAAATAAATTCTTCGACAGAGTAGAAGGAGTTGTCAATTAAAAATTCTTTCAATTTTTTCCCTGACGTTTAATATGTGTTGGGAGCTTACTGAAGATATGTATCTCTGAATATCAGACCCCTTTTTGACCAAATGACAATGACTTGTAATCCTTGCGAAGATCATTTTTACTTCTAGTGCATTTGGTAACTGAAATGATTGAGTCAATGGAAGAGGGTGAAGTGAATTGTAGGCATGTTGAAGGTGTATATTGGTGATGAGGCCTTGATAAAGATTTAGTTATACTGCTTGTGGATAGGAAGATGGACCATGAAAATAAATTTGTGATTGATTTCGGGCATTGGAGTGTAGGAATGCTGAGCATGAACGGTGAGTGGTCATGATCAGGCTTAACATTCAGGAGGACATGGGTTCGAATTCCTATCCAGCCATCCAGATTTCAATTTTCCACAGTTCAGGCAATTGCTGGAATGGTTCCTTCAAAAAGGCCATGGCAGATGATATCCCCATTCCAAGTTAGAGACTGGACAATGTTACCTAATGGGGGCATGAAGAGAGTACCTGAAATTAAAAATGAATTTATAGTACAAATATATATGAATCTTATGTTGGAAAATTACGACCATGTCATGAGATCGATAGTGGTTAATTAATAATATTAGTGATATCCCAGAGCCTTTCTTTACCAACCTTCTTTTGCATTAAATTAATTTTTCCTTTATATTTTTCTGGTGTTTGAGGTTAATTATCAATAAATTCCCCAGTATTTTGTTTCAGTTTCTGAATCTGCAGAAATGAAAATTTTCCTACTCTCTTATACCTGAAATGAACTGATCAATGATGGCTATTATCATCTCTTAATTTCCAAATATTTCTCTTAATTCTCCAAATAGCCATTCAAGATGAGTAACCTGTTTACCGTAAACTGGGGTTACTTCGGTACACATTTTAGATTTTTTAGAAATCAGAGAAAACTGTTCAAATTTTACAAAATACGGTGGGTTATTTGCTTAGAGCTTTCTTCCTCTTTCAAATTATGGCTCTACAAACCAAGTTATGACTCTTCTTGCACAAATATTTTATTCCGTTTATGTACCAAATTTATCCCATGAAGTGGGAAAACTTATATTTTTTGTTTGTTAGAATCAATGGCAAAAAGTTAAAGTAGAAACTTTTTATTTGGTCCCATTATACCTACTGTGGATTGTGTTTCTGTCTTCACCCATAAATATTTGAAAATGTAAATTTAGGTTGATCTACCACGTATGTATTTTATATTCTCCATTTCAGTGACTTATTTTCAAGGTTTTCTGTCATTGATACCAGAATTAGCAATTTTATGTCGCTACCTTATGGACTGGTCAGATGAAATGTTTACTTCAAATCATATTTGGAGCTGTTTCCAATGTAATTCTTGATTTATCTCCAATTTTATCAAATCAAATATTGGAAAGGGTTGGAAGGGAACAATGCCATTAAAAACATGCTTGAATTAACTTTGTATGGTACTGAAAAATATATTCACCTTGCTTATTAAATCACATTTAGAGGAAATACAGTATAATGTGCCTATATAATTGGTAAACTATCAATTCACTTTTCTTTGATACAGGCCCAAAGTTGTCCTGTGGAAGTCTCAATAGCAGAAAATATTACCAAAATATATAGATATTATGGGTTATATTGTTTGATTGTTGTCTAGAACAGTAGCTAGGGCATGTATTTCTTGCTGAACTACTTGTTTTTTCACATGTGCTTCTAGTTTTTGTTCCTATAAAAATTCCTATTAACTGCCAGTAGAAGGCAGCAAACAATAACACTCCAAATGGCCATAACAAATATACAATACTTCACAACTTGCACTGCAGGAGATTTAAAACACTTGAAAATGTTTTTCACATAGTTACCCTGCTGTTCTAAAGTAGCTGAGGTTGACGGTATGTCATATACACTTCCAAACACTTTCCTTGTCACCTACTATCCAACCCAGCTACTTTATCATAGTATTCACTGAATGTGTTGTAATTTTCACAAACCGTTCTGTTTTCCTACTTTGCAGTCTCTACTAGTCATTTTATCTGATACCCATAAATCATTACCATACTCAATCTAGCACTTGACCAAGGTTTTGTATTACAGTTGCCTGATTTTCATGGTATATCCCCTCATCATTCTCTCCAGTAAATGGACTTCCAAAACCTATACCTCGAGAAACATGATAGTGCCAGCACTGCAATTTGAGAAAATAATCATAACATGGTTCCCACTCCAGCTGAGGTTCTGGTTAGATTGTAATAAACCCTGGACTTGCACGACACTGCTAGAACTTATGTACCATGGAATATCGGTTATCCATCGTCTATTACAACATAAGAAAAACTTCCAGTTTCCACATATCTTGCTATTTACATTTGTTGTTAGTTATAGGCGTTCATTAAGAGACTGGTAGAGGGTCACATTGTGGCACCATTTTCTACTATTGAGCGTGGGGGATGAGTGATGATGCTCTGGCCTTGCATTCAGGAGGCTGCTGGTTTAAAATCTTCATCTGGCGATCCAGATTTGGGTTTTCTTTGGTTTTCCCAAATCACTCCAGGTGAATACTGGAATGGTTATTTCAGAAGGCAATGGCCAAATTCCTTCCAGGTGAATACTGGAATGGTAACTTCAGAAGGCAATGGCCGAATTCCTTCCTGTTCCCTTGCCTCTAGTCCTTTCCCACCTTTAATGACATTGATAAGATGTAAAGCCAAAGCAAGGGTATTGCAGAAGTAGTGGCATTGTGTGTTCCATACCCCCCTCCCCCTCCCCACATGCTCAGCTGTATTTTTAATCAAATAATATAAACCAAGATATTAATACTTTCAACAAGCAGTTCCTTCTCCACCTTATAATCATACCAAAGCATTATTTTTCCATCCATGTAACTAATAAGGACCGAGTGTAGTGGTGTAACGGCTAGCGTTCTGGGCTCGCAATCGGTCGGACGGCGGTTCTAATCCCCGTCCGGGCATCCAGATTTGGGTTTTCCATGGTTTCCCAAATCACTCCAGGCAAATGCCGGGATGCTTCCTTCAAAAAGGCCATGGCCGAATTCCTTCCCATTCCTTACCCCCCATCCTTTCCCGTCTCTAAAGACCTTGCTGTTAGAGAGACGTTAAGCAGATAAAAAAAAAAAAACTAATGAGGTAAAAATTCTTGTTATTTATATTCATTTAATGTTAACCTGCCTGACCTGTAACTGTTCCCATTTCAATCTTATTACACACCCGTATGTCATCTAAAAACAGTCTTTCTAATTATAAAGTGGCAACACAGTCATACATCAGAATAATAATAAACAATTGTCCCAGTACATTGTGCAGTGGCACTAATATTCTTACTTCCTACTCTTTCATTACTGTTTTATCCCCCCTAACTCTTTGCTCACTATCTCTTGATAGAATACTTCCTCCAAGTCATTCTGTTTTATGAGTCTAATTGGTTTTTAAACTTATGGTGTATTTTGTCAGGTGCTTTGGAGAGATCCTAAGTAATGGAAACATTTGATGCAGGCCCATTTTCTATTTGAATATGATGTTCCATTTGCATATTAATGATTAGGATTATAGATATTATCATCTAAGAAGTTCCATAATGCCCTCCTTGCCATACCCTGACATTATAAGATTGAAACTTGTATTTGGCTTTTTATCATCAACTTTAATGACAGAAATAATCCCTCTCATCAATGATCTTTTTTGAATTTCCTCTGCAACTGTCTTGATTCCTGCATGGATAGTGCTAGGAAGTGATATCCAGCATGATGAATGGTCATAAAAAATGGTATTGACCCACGATTCTGACCATTCCTTTGTTATGCAATTGTTAATACCAATAACCTCAATTCCTGCTACACCATTAATGCTGTTGGAGTCCTCTCTGACAGAAACATTTCCAGTTTAGTTGTAAATTTTATACTAAGTCTCAATCCTTTCCGATGATCTGATCAAACATCCTGCCTCCCAACAGTTCATTCTCTGACTTTGAAACATCACATCAGATCGATGCGCTCATTAAATTTTTATGTAGTTGATACACAGAGAAAGCACCCATTCAGTAATTCTTCCTGCTGTTATGTCCGCGAGAACTGTCCCCGCAAGAGGCCAATATATCTGCCACTGACAAGCTTACATCAGTGGCGTAGCTAGGGGGGTGGTCCGCCCCGGGTGTCACCCCTTTGGAGGTGACACCCGCATTTCGAAAATAGTAATCGAAATTAATGTGACACAATTTTTTTTTATAGACTTCTTTTATTTATCCTTTGGTGTCCAAACACGTCTACCTTCAATGTTTTGAATATTTTTTTTTTTTTTTAAGTTGATCTATCAGTTTTTCAAATGCGATCCAGGGGGCTGTGCTCTTTCATTAGAGTAGAGTATAATTATTGGCAACACCGCGCGTTTAAACAAAGAGAGCACCGCTCTGTAGCTCCAACAATCACAGGAACAAGTGCTTGACGTCGGTCACTGTTGTTTGGTTTCTTAGAAGCGGCGGTGGATATAATGTAAGTTTTCTTGTTTAAAGAGAGGAAGTTTTAAAATTAAAGTATATATTATCTATATCTAAAATTGTTAAAATCATGGTAATGAGACAGTTAAATTGTAAATCCTTGAAATTATTTCAGGAAAAATGTTAGATTTTCCTTTGAAAATGAAAAAAAAGCAACCAAGCGTATGTCGGACTCCTAGTCTAGCCGTCAAAACAGTTTTGCTTATTTAGAATTCCATTAGCTTTCAAGCTAAGATTCACAAGTGCCTTGAAGTATTTTCTAGGAATTTTTGAATTTATGATCTGACAGATTCGTGATGTATAAATTGAGTAGCTACATTTCGCGTTATCCAATTTACGTTCAGCGTACCTACCTATTGTCGAAGGTGTACCTATACTCGACATGAAATCGTATCATGTTCGAATTTATGCAAATAAAATGATTCGGAAAATTGCATTAAACTAGCAATACTGTCAGGTTTCAAGTCAATCCGAACAAGTGTTCGTTGATGGTATCGTCAGCTGTTGGTAATAAGTTTTTAAAACAGCCTGAACCGCGTATCTTGCTAGCGAAATCGTAACATTAGTAAGCACTTTAACTCTAGGTTCATGTAAGTTTGCTGTGCTTTCTACTGATCGAGAATATGCAAATATGACTACGATGAAATAAATAAGCGTATGATTCTCTAAGAATTTTCCATAATAAATTTACAGAAGATTTCTATTATGGGTAACCTCTCTGTCGATTACAGGTACCTAAATTCTTACGGGTTCCTTAAATTGACAGGGATGTCGGACTTCTGTTCCTGAAAAAAAATTGAGCTTTAATCATAAACTGAACGAACATTCTAGCCGTTTACCACATCTTTATTTAAACGCTACAGAGCGGCGCTAGAAATCTAAAATTTACACGTGGAGACGGTATTCAGTACATACAATGTCATATTTAGGAGTGTGTAGCTACGTGTATTATAGGGGGTAGTAAGATACTTCACTTGTTAAGTACTTCATTTAAAGATGGCTGATATCACAATGGCATGTTCTTTAATTACCTGACCCGTTGTGTTTTTTAATTATGTTTAATTTTGTTTTTATATTTTATTTATTCTTCAATTTTTTGAAGGAACTTAATGTAGAGTTGCTTCTCTGACTATACAGTATCCCCCAGAGTCACACAACTTGTGCCACCCAGATCCTGGGTTTGCACCAATGGGACCCCATCTGGATCTGGAATTGCTTCTACTTGGATCAAGCCACTTCTGTTAACTTTCCTCTCAATATCCCTTGATCCTGCAAATACCGAGGTTGCGAAGGCATTTAAATACAGCTTATGTTAACGTTTCAATAACAAATGATTGGGTAGCTTTAGACTTTTTTAAATTTGTAGCGGAATCTTGTGGTCGTCCTACAGTTACACTGGCGGAAATTAAAATCACAACACGCATACATAAATGGCAGAATTTTAGGAAACTTTGAAGATACATCCAAGGCTATACCTAGAAGAAAGATAACAAATCGAAATGGATCAGGCTAAGTTATTACCTTTAGATACAGTTGTCAGTGAGAAATGCGCTAAACTTGAGCACCAATACATTCGTGGATCCTTGCCGACATTGACTCAACAAGTGTTCGGAATTCTTCGTGGTGTATGTCTCACTATGCGTGCATGTCATTTCACATTTGCAGTCAGTTGTTGCACAGTTTGTGCTTGGTGACCCATGTGATCTAATGTGTCTACTCCTGGTATCCTAGACATACTTTATTAGGGACAAACCTGGGGACCGTGCTGTCCAAATTGTGATCGAAACTCCTTGCAAGGCTTGTGTGACGATGGCCGCAGTATGAGGACGGGCATTATATTGTTGGAAAATGCGATTTGGATGGTGAACATGAAGGGTATCACAATAAGATGCAGTACCCCATCCACATAGTGATGGGCTGTCATTGCCTTCAACAACAGCCGACTCAGACATGCAAGGTAGGGTGGGCCGCATCGCATTGAGTGAAAGTGCTGCAACACACATCTGGACGCAGCAAGTCGCATTTCTCTTCTCACCCCCTTCGGTTCTCGACGATTATTCAGCCGCTTCTGCACTGCAAATGCACACATCAGACAAAGGGCTCTCATTTTTATATATTCATTGAAGAAAATTAAGCAGAAAAGGCAATGGGTTTAATTTAAAAAGGAATTTTTCGCATTTCTTACGCACATTAGATGGCAAACATGTTACAACAGTTCTACAGAATTGCGGTTCTCTTTATTTTTAATGCAGAAAAATGAATGTTTTTCATGGTTTTAATAGCAGTTGCAGTTGTATTTTGGTCGCCGGAGGATTGGGAAAAAAATTAAGATGGCAAAACATTTAGCCACATCAATTTAGGTGAGGCAATGGCTGCAGGAAAACTGAATTTTCACGTTGACAAGTGAGATAAAATGCAGTATGTAACAGTAGTAAATGAAGCTTTTTCCCCTTTCGAGATGAGGCCTATTTCAAAATATCAGATAAAATGAAATGAATAGAAACGAACTTTCAATTACAGGCTCAATAAACTATGGAGGGTGATCGATAACAGCTTTGGTGTTGTAGGTAGAAGGTTTCAAATCTGTGAAAGAAGAATGTCGGTGTTAGCTAATAAGATAAATAAAGTAATACTATCCACGTGCTACATTCATAACCTTTTGATTAACGATATTTGAATTGGGTTGCAGAAGGTAAGAACGAAAATGATAACAAAGAAATTTCAATACTGGACTTACACAGGTTTCTAGGTTACATCAGAAATCATTAAGATTGG
Source organism: Vandiemenella viatica (assembly GCA_031002005.1). NCBI lineage: Eukaryota > Metazoa > Arthropoda > Insecta > Orthoptera > Morabidae > Vandiemenella > Vandiemenella viatica. The sequence continues at coordinate 147,575,037 of JARYHS010013630.1, forward strand.
GAATAATTTCCCAAAATATTTTTAAACAATTAGGTTAATTGGTAACACGAAGCTTTAGAAGCGGCATTCAAAGAAAGTGATATAAAATTATAATACACACGTAAAATAAAATACGAAACATGACATTATACCTGGTTGTTTTAACTACACTCCTGGAAATTGAAATAAGAACACATTGACGCCGGTGTGTAAGACCCACCATACTTGCTCCGGACACTACGAGAGGCTGTACAAGCAATGATCAAACGCACGGCACAGCGGACACACCAGGAACAGCAGTGTTGGCCGTCGAAGGGCGCTAGCTGCGCAGCGGTTGGGCACCGCCGCAGTCAGTGTCAGCCAGTTTGCCGTGGCATACGGAGCTCCATCTCAGTCTTTAACACTGGTAGCATGCCGCGACAGCGTGTACGTGAACCGTATGTGCAGTTGACGGACTTTGAGCGAGGGCGTATAGTGGGCATGCGGGAGGCCGGGTGGACGTACCGCCGAATTGCTCAACATGTGGGGCGCGAGGTCTCCACAGTACATCGATGTTGTCGCCAGTGGTCGGCGGAAGGTGCACGTGCCCGTCGACCTGGGTCCGGACAGCAGCGACGCACGGACGCACGCCAAGACCGTCGCATCCTACACAGTGCCGTAGGGGACCGCACCGCCACTTCCCGGCAAATTAGGGACACTGTTGCTCCTGGGGTATCAGAGAGGACCATTCGCAACCGTCTCCATGAAGCTGGGCTACGGTCCCGCGCACCGTTAGGTCGTCTTCCGCTCACGCCCCAACATCGTGCAGCCCACCTCCAGTGGTGTCGTGACAGGCGTGTATGGAGGGACGAATGGAGACGTGTCGTCTTCAGTGATGAGAGTCGCTTCTGCCTTGGTGGCAATGATGGTCGTATGCGTGTTTGGCGCCGTGCGGGTGAGCGCCACAATCAGGACTGCATACGACCGAGGCACACAGGGCCAACACCCGGCATCATGGTGTGGGGAGCGATCTCCTACACTGGCCGTACACCACTGGTGATCGTCGAGAGGACACTGAACAGTGCACGGTACATTCAAACCGTCATCGAACCCATCGTTCTACCATTCCTAGACCGGCAAGGGAACATGCTGTTCCAACAGGACAATGCACGTCCACATGTATCCCGTGCCACCCAACGTGCTCTAGAAGGTGTAAGTCAACTACCCTGGCCAGCGAGATCTCCGGATCTGTCCCCCATTGAGCATGTTTGGGACTGGATGAAACGTCGTCTCACGCGGTCTTCACGTCCAGCACGAACTCTGGTCCAGCTGAGGCGCCAGGTGGAAATGGCTTGGCATGCCGTTCCACAGGACTACATCCAGCACCTCTACGATCGTCTCCATGGGAGAATTGCAGCCTGCATTGCTGCGAAAGGAGGATATACACGGTACTAGTGCCGACATTGTGCATGCTCTGTTGCCTGTGTCTATGTGCCTATGATTCTGTCTGTGTGATCATGTGTTGTATCTGACCCCAGGAATGTGTATATAAAGTTTCCCATTCCTGGGACAATGAATTCACGGTGTTATTATTTAAATTTCAAGGAGTGTAGTTTACTATTTCCTCCCAATTTTTTTTTTTTTTTTTTTTTTTTTTTTTTTTTTGTTATTGTATTTTGCTTCTTGTAAATCGTAAAACTCTTTGAAAGTCATTACTAATAAGATGCAATGCTCTTTATCCATTAGGTTTGAATAGTTTAAATTAAAACATACAAGCAAAGAATAAGTGAGCATGAGCTAGAAATTTTATAATTTTTTAATCTTTATTAAATTTCATAAAGTAATTAAATTTTCAGATTGTAATTACTTATATTTTTTTCAGAAATCATCCGCCATTCGGCGTACAAATTTTGTTGAAGTAATGTAGTTAATTCACAGAAATAGGAACACACAAGTTACAAAAGCCAGTCACTGCTAATGGAGCTCCTATCGCAAACCCGGTCGCGAGTGAGCGCATCGAGGCGCACAGGCGGAAAAATGCGCCTGGCCAAGCGATCCGGCCGTGCGACGCGACGCGGCCCGCCCCGACTCGACCCGCCTCTGGTGTGCGTTACCCCATTAGAATCAATGTAAGCGATTGCAGACGCATTTCTGCGATGCGACGCGACGCGGCCCGCCCTAGTGAGCGCGTACCTTTAGCGGAATACTAACAAATCATCACCACACTGTACCGGAATGAAAGATTGTCGCTTGTTTCAACGCAGTCTCAATGAAATTTCAATCACTTCACATTAGACGTGTTTGTTTTGTCTGAGATTCTTTTCGATTCACTCAGTACTTTTTGTTAGTGAAGAACGAGATTATAACGCATTTTAATTTAAATATAGGTCGTAAAGATTTTGTATAGTAAAAATAATAATGGCATGTAATCTCAAAGTTCTAGTCACAGAGTATCTTATTGGAAAACTCGCAGTTCACCTATATCGTAGTCACCTAACTTGAAAAGAAGACCAACAGATTAATGTGAAATTCGAACCACCATAGGTATGTGTCAATTTTAAGGCACGCAAAAATTACAGTCGAGACCGGGATTTGAACCGGGACCTTCAGTTTCCAAATTGCACGCAGTAACCATTTGAGTCACCAGTCCGAATGTAGGTGTAATGAAACACGATAAAATAAACATACATGTTTTCTATAACATCTATTTTTTATATCAAAAGACAGAATCCACTTTTATGTGTTTGAATACATATTTTTCAGTACTTCTAGATTAGTCTTGCGTCTGGTTACGGCGTGCGATTCGGGTGTGTGAGGTTCCCGTTACAAATGCGGATCTCGGCTGCAATTTTTGTGGGTATTAAAATTGATCTTCAACCCTGGCAAAGCTTTGATTTTTTTAATGCGAAGATATTAGGACTCTTCCTACATTTTACGGACATCTGATGAACATGGATTAAAAAAAATACTTCTTTTAAGGCAAATAATAACATGAAAACAATATTTAGCCGTAAGGGAAGCGAAATTTCCGAACTCTCTATGAGCTTCTCCACATCCAGCAGGCCGACACTGATCCGCACCGTCAAAACATAAACCAATCCAATGACGGCCGAGTGTCGTAGGATACACCGTGTCATTTGGCACACCGTGTCATTTGGACAAACTTCGATCGAGTGAGCGCCAATAGTAAGAAACTTGTCAGTGCGGTGACGGTGCGGAACAGTATCGGGCAAGTAAGGCCCGATCTTCAGAGGAGTTAAAATTAATCTAAACCCACCTTCGATCACCGGTGAGCAACACGTGGCTAAAATTTTGCCATATTCACTATTGAGCTTGAAGTAACCCAAATTGATAATTTTGAAGATGTGATTTACGAGTTTGCAGCTGTTAAAGCTAAAAAGAGGAGATTGTGAAAGAAATTGTTTTTAGTTTATTTGTGTATCTTTTAAATGATGTTAATATTACCATTTTATTAACTATAATTTTTAATAACAAAAATATTTATTTAGTTATGTTTTATTAATATCATGTTTTACATTTACAAGATATTATATTTTACTTAATTTTGAATTTAAGTTTTCAAGGGGTGACACCATCGATAACCGCCCCGGGTGTCACCCACGCCAGCTACGCCACTGGCTTACATCATTGCAGAAACACACTGAAGACGACCGAAAAGAACCACAATACTGTCCACCAGTGCTGAATGCGACTAGTCGGTTCAATTACACAAACGATTCCACGGAAAACTGAAAATTTGCAGATTTCGCGAACTCTGCTTTAAAGGGGTCAGGAATAGGCCTACCCAAAGCAAATAAAGAATCCCTACAGTACAAAAAAAAAATTCTCAACCATTCCATTCTGTCGATGTCAGAAGTTTTTAAGAAATTCTTGTAGGTCCAATACTGAAAATTTTGATTTTATGGAATCGTAAAATGAAAAAGGTGAATCGATGTTGATGACTAATCTCCAGTCCACTGCAAATGAGTCTTAGCGGAAGCTCCCAGAACTTGTAAAAGCTAGTCAGAATATGCAGAGCAACGATCTGAGGCAGTTTTCAAACAATGGACAAGTAGATAAAAATGAAAATTCAGAAACCGTATGAGCCAAGGGAAAGAAGGTCGTAAATAGACGAAAAGGATCTTGCGCCGTTAAAGCCTGATTTTCCGATGTCCATTCGTTACCGAAAGCAGTTATATCAAAAGTAAACATCTCTTCCCACTGGAAAGATAACGATCCGCAAGATAGCACGCTAATTACACTGTGGAACAAATTGCAACGTCACAAAATGTAAGCGTTCTATATGTATGTAGACCCGCCTGCATTCGAACGTATCACCCACAGTTTTTGTACAAATCGCATAAATTTACAATTAATGATAGTGAAATACAATGATATTATAATACGCACGAAAACACCAAATAAAGCTCAGAAGCTCGCGCTCCTAGCGGCACACAGCGAACTGTCACTTTCCGAATGGCGTTGCCTATCTGTCAGCATTGCCGGATTGAATCCGTCAGTGTGTTGTGTTAGTGCACAATGTCTACCCGTTGCTGTGTAAATTCTCCTAACAGTTTTGTTGTATTTGGTGTGAAAAAGACCGAACAAACATAACTGCATGTCTATTTCGGAGTAAAACTAGGCGACATAAATAAACCATGGGCTCCGCAGGTCGTGGACGACAGGGAAGAAAAAGTTATTACGATTTTGCTTCCATATGGTCTGGAATCATACTGACGACTTCTGCTCTTGTAAGGCAACTGGTTTCAACAAGAAGATTGTTGATTGCCCGAACAGCATTCGCTCAGCGATTCGTCCTCTTCCACATGGCCCGGATATACTTATACCACAGCCTCAGCAGACAATAGTTACCGTGCAGGAGACGGTTGATTCTAAGTTTGAAGTACACACAGATGAGGGACCTCTTATGTTCACTCTGCGAGATCTAAATGAGTTAGTCCGGACTGACAAAGGATAAAGCAGAGCTCCTAGGGTCAAGAATGCGTGATTTGATTAACACCCGCTATGTCCCTTACATTTTACGGAAAAAGGGACTTGATATTCACACAACATTTTTGTTAAACTGACTTGTTAGAGTACTGCAGTGATGTATAAGGTTTTATGGGTCAGTTCAACATTCGGTACGCACCCAGTGACTGGAGAATTTCACTGATTCGTCTAAAATAAGCCTGAAGGCAGTTCTCTACATAATGGTAATATGTATGCCTCAATACCTATAGGGCATTCAGTGCACCTGAATGAAACATGAAGGATCGTCTTACTACCATTCATTATGAAGATCACAATCGGATGATGTGTGGTGATTTGAAAGTTTTAGGTGTGCTACTAGGACAACAATCACGGTATACCAAGTTCCCCTGTTTCATCATGAATGGGACAGTCAAGCTCGTGACAAACATTAGGAGCAAAAACAGTGACCCGAAGGTTGGAATTGGTTCCAGGGGACAAAAGTATCAAGTGCGACCCTCTAGCGGAAAGAGACGAAATACTCTTACCATCTCTGCATCTCAAACTGAGCATAGTGAAGCAGTTTGTAAAGGCATTGCTTAAATGTGGTAACTCTTTCAAATGTCTACGTAACAAGTTCTCAAACCTGTCAGATGTTAAGCTGTTAGAGTGTGTGTTCCCTGGTTCCGATATTTGGAAACTAATGCTAGCTGAAGATTTCCTTCATTCAATGAATGCCGTGGAGCGAGAAGCGTGGACTGCCTTTAAGTGTGTGATTCAAAACTTCCTGGAAAACAATTGTAACCCAAAGTATATCGACATAGTTGAGAACATGCTGACGAAATTTAAAAATCTGGTATCCTCGATAAGTTTAAAGTTACATTTTCTAGATTCGCGCCTTGACTTTTTTCCTACGTACCTGGGTGCGGTAAGAGACGAAAAGGATGAAAGATTGCATCAGGATATCAAGGTCGTAGCTTGACGATACCAAGGAACTTGGGATGTTCGGATGATGGGTGACTACTGATGGATGCTTCACCGTGAGCACACGGAAATGCCACACGAGAGGAAAAGCAGTGGATACGCCATGACAACTAATAAAGCACGGAATGAATGAGGTTAATGCATGTTTTGTACCACATTCTCTGTATGCATCTGTTCACAGGGTGCTTATTTCAATATTTTTTTTTTTAAACTTGTGCTCTTACTTCAGCATGTTTCTTGTGCCATGTTGGCTTAAAATACAATTTATTATTTAATTAGTTCTGGAACAGTAATATAATAACTGATAATAAACAAATAATAAAAAATATTCATAAGTAGTATCCAGTTGTTTACAGTAGGTTTATAGAGTATTGGTTCCACTATCGATATTTAGAATTCCATAGTCAAGCTTACAAAAACAAAAGCCTACATTAAAGTATTTAACCTGTTCTGTCTGAAATAAAATTGTGTTTAGTTGATTTCTAATATATAAAAATAAAAACTTCCTAGCTTTTTTTAAAAAAAAATTCGTAAGTAACTAATTAGTTCTTACCCATACCAGCACTAAATAGTATCGACCTTCCATCTTTATTTTGAAATTCATTAGCATAAGTTTTATTAATTGGTTCTTAAGTACTATTGTTACCTAGTTACTACTTATAAAGCTTCAATCAATCAAATCATAATATATAAAAAATTTAACAGTCAGTTGAGTTTAGAACTCTACAAGTATAGGTTAAATTCATTGCTCTGTTCTGTCGGAAATATAATTTTTCCTTTAATTACTTTTTAATACATTAAGACAACAATTACCTAATATTTAAATAATTTCCCATAAATTGTTGATTAGTTATTATTCTCACATTAGCACTATATAGTATCGACCTGTGAAATTCAACCTTCAGGTTAACTTTGAAGTTTACAACCATAAGTTTTTATTTTATTGACTTTTAAGTACTTTTCACATGATTATTATTTACAACAAAGTGTTTGAAAGTAAAACTTCAGAAAAAGGAATCAGTTAAGTGCAGATTAATTTTTTTTCTTTTATTTGACTATTAACTAAATTTAACATATAGAGAATTTCGTAATTTAATACTTAAGGTTCGTTTAAAAGTTACCAGATGGTACTGTTTTGAGAAAAATCATGCCAGGAAAATGTGGCACCTGCAGCAGACGTGTGGTGAATAGTTTGTATTGCAAAGGGTTAGAAAGTGGTTTCACTAGGAACATAGAGCAATGGGGAAAAGGGAACTAAATGGGGCTCGTCTGTGGTATTGTTCGCTCTGTTTTAAGAATAGGAAACTTTCAGTGCAAGATAGGAAAATTTCAGAGCAGGATGACATGATCAGGAAATTGCGTGAAAGGGTCAAGTACCTTGAGGCTGTGCTTGTAGAGCCTGTGCCTGTGGAGGCTGTATCTGTGGAGGCTCTGCCTTTGGAGGCAGAAAGTAGATGTTGTTGTTGTTGTTGTTGTTTAAGTTTTAGGGCGCGTCGACGACGGGGTCATTAGCGCCCTAACATAAACGAGGCGTGACAACGTGGCAAAATTGCCGTCTGTGTTGCCGACTGTAAAGGGGTCGGCCACACAGACAGCACAATAAACACTAACATATTAACTAAAAAACCGTCTGCGTGGCCGACTGTAAAGAGATCGGCCACACAGACGGCAACATAAAATATAGAACTAAGACTAGAATATAAAATATAAAATTACATACAATAACTGGTTGGCTGTAGAAAGGCCAACCAGTTAAAAAAACGATTAGCTGGCTGGCTGTACAAGGGCCAGCCATATAAGCAATGTCACAAGTAAAATCAGTACTTGGATTGGTGGTTGTAAACGGCCACCAATCCAATTTAAAACCTAGGCCGATCTGCCCAAAATTTAAGACCGGCCAAGCAACAAAACTTTAAAACCTTAGCCACGTTGTCACGATCATCGTTTAAAATAAGGGACAGATCGTTGGCTAAGCCAACGTCTGCCCTTAGATCTAAAAACAATACACATTCAGTTAAAATGTGGCGTACCGTCAAAGGTACGCCACAAGCATCACATTCCGGAGGGTCCTCTCGGCGGAGAAGAAAGCTGTGCGTCAGAGGACAGTGCCCTATACGGAGGCGAGTAAGGAGAACCTCATCCCTCCTCGCCCGCTGGAAGGAGCTGCTCCACGGCTGAACGGTCGGTTTGACCAGCCGGAGCTTATTATGCTCAACTTCCAGCCACTGCCTCTACCAAACATCAAAAATAAATCTCTTCGCCGCCGAGGCAAGGTCTGACTTTGGGACCGGTTCAAAGTCGGTTCTGACCTTGTCGCAGGCTAACTTGGCAGCTTGATCAGCTGCCTCGTTCCCTCTGATTCCCACATGGCCCGGTACCCAGCAGAATAACACCTCCTTTCCACGAGATTGAAGGGAAAGGAGGGCGTCCTCGATGTCCTGGACTAGACGATCTGCTGGATACATATTTCCTATGGCCTGAATACAACTGAGGGAATCACAGCATATGATGAACAACTTATCGCGCATTACTTTCATATGCTGGAGCGACTTCAACACGGCATAGCATTCGGCAGTGTAAACGCTGCACCTGCCGTCCAATTTGAATGTGTAAGTCGCTCGAGGGAACACTACGGAGCAACCAACTCCGTTAGCCTGCTTAGACCCATCCGTATACACCGGGGTAAACATGGAATACTGGTTTAAAACATCTCTAAAAATTCTGATAAAAACATCATCGGCGGTACACAGCTTTTTGTACCGCGATAATTCTAAAATCATTCTGGGCCTCTTTAAAAGCCAGGGAGGAGATTTATTCCAACCCTGGTGATAAAAAGAAGGAAGCTCGAATCCGCATTGTTCTAAAATAGCCTTTGTACGGTAGCTGAACGGTTTAGTGGCTCTATGCCGGTTGGTATAGAGCCGCTCGTAGTTAGGATGCAAAACTATGTCGTACACGGGACTGCCAGGTGTTATGGCAACATGGAGGTAGTGTCTCACCATGAGGAGTTGCCGACGGATGGTAAGCGGCGGCTCGCCCGAGTCAGCACAAATGCTGACAATAGGGCTGGTGCGATATGCACCTATGGCGAGCCGAATTCCTGCATGGTGGACACTATCCAATATACGCAGATACAGAAAGTAGAGATGTTGGATTTAGTGAGGAGGGTGAGTAGGATGGATGGGATCAGATAACAGGTCGTAGGGGATATATTGTTAACGGGATGAAAAATTTAGAGGCTCCAGAAATTGTGGGGAGAAATAGGTTTGACCAGTTACCAGAGTCAGACGTGGAAGATATACCTGTAGGAGTAGGTAAGGTGCAGCAGGCCTGTAGGAATATAGGCGTAGAATGAAAAAATAGGAAGAAAACGGTTTTGTTGCTAGTTTGCAATGCAGCTATTAATTCAACAGTATGTAAAGTAATATTAAAATGTACAAATACAATTTTGTTAAGTATTCCAGATGTGAAAGTGTAAACAAAAAATCTAATCTCTTCGCAGAGCAGATGTTTTTTGGAGTCGCTAGAGCAGTTTCCACAAATCACGGCGTCTGGGACTGCTGTATAAATCAGACCGCCGACAAAAATATATTACGCAGCCGACACTCCTCGCGGGAGATGTTAATGGAGCGTAGCTACCAGGCAGCAAAGCGCTCCCCACTACCAACTAGAACTCACTAGCTGCGGTGTGCACGGAAATGTTCGCACCCAGAGGTGCAGCGAGGCATTTAACAGGTTGCTTGCAACATTGAAAATTTTAAACCAAAGATTTGCGAAGTGCGCAACTAAGTGAGTGTACAAAATTGCATGCGGTGACATGCATCACGCCAATTACTCAGCAATATTATCGTTTTGTTTATTATTTATATTACTGTATTACGAGCTTCTAAGCTCCCCAGAAATGACGGGTCTAAGGCGGTGTGTTGGAAAATCATATCTTAACTAAACAGAATTATTATTAAATAATGCTCATAACCTTAAAAACGATGTCATAGTTCTTAGCTTACTACAAAATGATATGCTTGAACAGATATCTCCACCAAACGAATAAAAATCGACAAAAAGCAACTAACAACTAATATATAGATCCAACAAAGTATTCTTTGCCAGCCACCGTTTCATGCGTGTGGTTTCGGCTCTACAGCAGTTCCCGTTTTTAGGGTCAAAGGTTCTGACAAGTTGACCTGATCTGGACAAAGACAAACTCGACCTGCGTTTCACCCTGAGGGTTCACTTTGCAAAATCGGAATAAAATCTCTTGAGCTTGAAGTATTAATAGACGCATTAAACAGTGACAGAGACGGTCACGCTATGGTATAATTTCAAAGGTCGTGGTTGCTAGACTCGAACTGGCTGAAATGCAAACTTGTCTTGTATTGGACCCTAAACGTTCACTCTACAAAATTTGAATAATTTCTATTTCGTTTAAAGTAAGTGCGTGATTGATTCGAAAGAATTACGTTGTTCTTGACTGATGGCGACCAATCATTCATAATGTAATCTTTGGTCATCGTGTCCGTAGCAACCGGAGAACTTATTACAGATTATTAAACAGCTGCAAAGAAATGAAGTGCCAGAATACGAGTTTAGGTAACAAATCTGATATCCACTTTAAATAACATAATAACCCACTTACAGTGAACACGAACAAAGACCACTAGAGAAAGTGGTTAATAAAATACGTAAAAAGTAAACAAACCGTAATATATAAACTTTGGTCAAGCAGCAACATCAGCGGAAGTTTTAACTAAATTAAAATTTAGCCTATGCCGAAATTGACATTCGTTGTCACAGCAAATACTATGAGTAATTTAGGTTTGTTATGTTACTTTCATTAGCGACATGTTACTGAAAAGTAGTCCCACGTTTTTTCAGTCTTAAGGTGTTTTCCTATTTTTTTGAGAATTAAATGCTACAGAAAGCAAACTTAACGAATGTATTTTAGCAATTAAATTCATACCAGCGTCATAGATATTAAATTGTGCACATAAACCCTAATAATATCTCTGATCGCTGTTAATTTGCGAGCGAAGATAGGCTCGTGATGTCACCGTTCTCCAGCCAATATCTGTCGAGGTGAATGAGACATTGAGCTTACGAAAATATATAGTGGAATGCTGGTTTCCGATATTAATTTTAAACCATTACAGAATAAAAAAATCCCAAATTGTTATTTGCTCATAGAGTGATGGTCCAGGGCCGGATTAAGAAAGCGCGGGGCCCGTAGCAAATGTGAAGAAGAGGCCCTTGGTTTTTGCCGTCCGTGGGAAAATTTTAGAGCTGAAAAAAAATAACGGTCGCCAATCTAGTCTAGGTGCGGGGCCCCCTTAGGAGGTGCGAGGCCCCCTAGAAGACGCTAGGCCCGTAGCATTTGCTACCTCTTGCTACGTGGTTAATCCGGTACTGTGATGTCCCGCCTTTACATTGCACAAACAAAACACAACAATGGTAGAAAACGCAAGTTACACGAATCGCAGATAGATGGCAGCACTTGAGCTCCAGCCGTTAGAGCAGGTTCCTTGTGGGTTGGGCGTGCTGACGGCCTGGGGGCTCATTGCAAATCGAAAGGTACCCGGTTCGAGTCCCTGTCTCGGAGGGGATTATCAAAGCCCCTTAACCAAACCTTCAGCTCTGGCACATCTCGCTGTGTAATGTGAAGTACGCCAGAACGCGTCCGTGGTACGTTAAACTGTCGGTTACCGGATTAGATTAGTGCAATTGCAATCAGGAATTCCCTATCACATGCAGTCATCCAAAATATCAACTTGCTGGAGATGGAAGCAACGGCTGTAAAAATTCACACCAAAGAAGGACATATAATCCTTTCATCAGTTTATTTGCCACCGAACAGAGCCTAACTGAACATGACTTGGACGAACTACTATCAAAAGGGAACAAAATTATAATAGGTGGTGATTTAAATAGTAAGCACACAGCATGGAACTCCCGCACCTCCAATGCTAAAGGAGAGCTACTATACCAACTGTCTGAAAGGAGGAACATACAAGTCTATGGACCCACTGAGGCTACATACATTCCAAACCGCGGCAACGTCCAGCCGGACGTCCTCGACATTGTCGTAGCTAAAAACATCACTCATGACATACACCTTCAAACATGGAGAGATCTTTCGTCAGACCACAATCCCGTCATGCTTAAGTTCAAGAATTTTACTCTACCACATAACAGCCATAAAAAAATAACAGAAACAAACTGAAACTACTTCTCCAGACAGATCCACAACAAAATAAACACCACCTTCAATGTATCGTCGCCTGATCGCATCGAGAAGGCTATCAACCACTTCAATACTACAATCAAAGAAGCCGAAAGAAAAGCCACCACCACCATCATACACAACAACATCTATCAAGAACTGCCAGCCATACTCGAAGATCTCAGATACCTAAGGAATCGTTACAGGACACTCTGGCAACGTTTCCGCGACCCTGCCGACCGCCGTAGATTCCGTCACTTCTCCCGCCAACTCACCGCGCGCCTAAAGGAGAGAAGATCAGAAAGATGGGAAGATAAAATGTCCCACCTGTTATTAGAAAACAAGGAAGCCTGGGACCTAATTCGATCCTTAAAAGAGCCGAAGGAAGCGAAATCCCCAATATCAGGCCCGGCAGGTCCGTGCTTTCTGCCGTTAGAAAAAGCCGAAATCCTGGCAGAGCACTTCGCCGCCCAACACACTGAAGTGGTCTACCCCCTAACTCCAGAGGAAGAACAGGCGAAGGCCGCAACAATTCAGCGAGTAGAGGACAGACTAAGCAGACCCCCTTCTGACCAGCCAGAACTGACAACACCCGGTGAAGTGAGAACAATAATCAAGAAATTAGCCCCAAAGAAATCACCTGGAATCGATGGCATTGGCAATATTCACCTAAAGAACCTACCAAGGAAAGAATTAAAGCAAGCTTAGATTTTGGACAAATCATCTGGAAAGAACAGTTCGGTTTCCAAAACCGAGTAGGAGTCACCTGTCAGTTAGTAAGGCTCACCGAGCAAATCAGCAAGGGTTTTAACTGGAATAAATCTACAGCCGCCATATTTGTCGACATTGACACACCAAACTAATAGACAAGCTATTACATCACACCGACATACCCGACTGCTATATTGCCCTCATAGCCAGCTACCTCAAGGACAGGAGGTTCTTCGTCCAAATCGAAGGCCAGAAATCATCTACCTTCACAATTAATGTGGGTTTACCGCAGGGATCTGCCTTATCGCCTCATCTGTTCACCATTGATGTCAATGACATACGAACCCCGCCCAACGTTTATATTGCACAATTTGCGGATGACACGGTCATCTACGCAACCGGAGGTGACCACGAAAGAAATATTTCCAACGCCCAAGCACGCCTTGACGCCTTTAGTCTCTGGTGTCGAGAAAATAAGGTGAAGGTGAACCCTACTAAATGTGCCGCAGTGTACTTCTCAACTAAACGACCAAACCTGCAAAGACAGTTGGAGCTAATGGGGCAAAGGTTACCCTGGGTTACCGAGCACCGGTACTTGGGGATAACTTAGACCGTAAACTACTCTTCCGTCAACATGTCCTCGACAGAAGGAAAAAAGCCCTAGCCGTGGTTATGAATCTGACACCAATCTTCTTGAGCAACGACTTGAAACTCGAAACAAAAATAAGAATATATAAATCAGTTGTCCTACCCTTCATTATGTACGGTTGCCAGGTCTGGGGAACTGCATGCAAATCTACCCTGCTACACTTACAAAGAGTGCAGAACAGATGCTTAAGAATGATTAGCCATGCTAGCATCTACACGCCAATAGACCTTCTTCACGAGATCACCAACATGCCTACCATCAATGCAGAAATTTTTCACCAGGCTTGACACTATCCGCCCAGAAGTTGACAGATTGGAGTCAGTAGGTACAGTACTCCCAATGGAATGGCACAAATTCAAAGTGCCACTCAGCACAATTATGACACCAATATAAAGGATCAACTACCACAAGTGATCCTTAATAAGAACATTCAAGGGTTTCCCATAAAGGCTGTTTATAACGGTCAAAGCTGGGTTTTTCGCTAACGCGAATCATAGCGAATCCAATACAATCTATTCGAAACAGTAGATTAAGCTACATTCAGTAGCGGGGCTACAAAACGCCGTTGAGGCAGTGAAAAAAAAAAAAAGTGTATCCACGACAGACCCACATGTGCGGCAAATCGAAACTCTGTCAACCGGCTACTCATAGGCTTCAACACCTTGTAATTCGAAATGGCTGATGAATAGCATATATATAAAGGAAACAAGGGCGTATCCAGGATCAGAACTGGGGGGGGGGGGGGAACTCGTATTTTTTTCGTGGAAATGGGGTGAGGAACTGAAACATGACGATTTCTTACAAAATAAAACTCAAACCTATTGAGGAAACTATTTTTATTATTGATTAACATAGTCATCCAAGGACCTACTATGCAGTTAATCAAGATCGTAACTCAATTATAGTTTTTTATGTAAACATTAACCGTCTCGGATTCTCAGAAAAATTTTCAATAACTTAATTTGTCAATATCTCACTGTGTACTTTCACGAAATTTCGATACACACTCATCAGGCGTAATCCAGTCAATCTTTCCTCTCCCATAATGCTCCTGGGCCAGTTCTTCACTCGTCGAAGCGTACTGAAGGCAACTTGATTTTTCCTCTTGGGGGGGGGGGGGCAGCAGCCTCCTCCCCCTGCTCCTCGCTGGATACGCCCATGAAAGGAAAGATAAAATATATCTTCTACCCACGAAAGTTGACAGAAGGAGGGTAGCAGCAACAAAAATTACTCCACAAACACAGAAATCACAATATTTCGAGCTGTGAAACTTGTGAGTAAGCTACACAGTAACTCGAATGGCGGTTCGGACCGTTATGAACGGAACGGAAGCAGCAAGGAACTGTGTCAGCTGAAATGCTATTCGCGGGGAGGAAATTAATAAAATGAGAACGAAAATGTGGGTACGTAAGGAAAAATTATATTAAATAAGAATAAAAACTGTGTGGTTTTATGAAACCACGAAACAAGTTAAACTTTTTTAAGCATTTAACTGAAAATTTTTGGAAAATTGTTTGATTTAGGGTATTAAAATTGCGTTCTTAATCTTAACTTAATAATTGGAAAATGGGAATTATAATGGGAAAGAAATAATAAACAAGATATCCAACAATAAATTTTAGTTTCAATCTACCTATTAGAGTACGGAATACATAATAAATACAATCGTTTAGATAATAGACGCATTTTAAAAACTTAGAACTATATTCATTTAAATCATTGAATCATTTTGAACTTCAATTATTCTATCAATAACTTCATCTTCACCTCGAGTCTCATTGTTTATAAATGTAATTAACATTTTATGGTAACTAAAATAAGTAAACAATTCTTACATTCTATTTTTTCAATGTAGCCTATCTAGAAAAAACCGCATCGATTATAGTACCATATCTCGTGGTTGGTATATTTCTATCATTTTTCATTTCAAGATTGAATACTTCTCTCAAGTATTCAGTAAGTGGAGCAGATTCCTCTTTCTTAAAATCTGTATTGAAATCACCAGATGAAATAATAGGCATTCGCGAATATATTTCTCGTGAACGGACAATTTGTGCCTAAGACAGAAAATCTATGATATTTATTTTTTGATTTACTTTAATATGAATTGACGCGATTACAAGTTTTCTGTTGTCATCAAGCTGACAAATAGCTGCACAAAAATCTCCCACAGCAGATTCGGATGTAGTTGCTTGACTAATACTCATGTTATTTATGTATACTTGCATTTCAGATTGAACTCTCAATGAATTGTCATTGTTTTGTAATATAGCTACTCCACCATATGGAGAATTAATATGTTTCTGTCGACTCACACAATGGTAATTGGGAATATTTATTTCCTCAGTATTGTTTAAATTAGTTTCGGATAAAACAAGGGTGTTGATTGATTTTGTCAGTAATGTAGAAACTTCTGAATGAGCTCGTAAACTTTGTACATTGAAACCCCGAGAAACCCCGTTGGCTCATAATAAAATTCGAGATTGCATCGGCAATAGTAATCTGTGGATTCAAAGAAAGTCGCTCCAATTCTATTATTTAATCCTGTATTAGTTTAGTAACTCGATGACCAGTATGATAAAAAAAAATTTGCCGTCTTCCGATACGATGTAAAGGCCGTTTAAACTAGTGACGCGACTAAAAGCTACGTAAACTAAGTCTTGAGTATGGCCTTTTTCATAATGGTAAACAACTTCATCGTATGTTACTCCTTGCGCTTTATGAATCGTTGATGCGTTGAAAGCTGATAATGGATAATGTGTTCGTTTTATTACTGTATTTCTGTTATGAATGCTGATCGGTGACGAAGTTGTTACTAACTTAATTGGCACGGAGTATCTATCAATGTTCAATTCATCGATGCGATGAGCAAAGTTTTGTCGGATTTTTTTCGCCACATGTTTGTCTGGAAATAGTAACCATACTCTAATTAATTTAGTATCGTCAAATTCAACATTAATCAACTTTCCTACATTACCGTTAGTGATTCCGTCCGAAATGTCAATATCTTTTGTTATGACATACGGTAAATTATTAACAAAAATTATTTTATTTGGCAGCCCACCGGCATCAACAGGTGGTTTTTTTTTTTTTTTGCGAACGTATCTAAATATTTTCGAGCAAGTACGGGATCATCACAATTCATGATTATGTCCTCAGCGATTGATTCGTATTTTATATCATAACTCGAAAGAATTGAATTGTTGTGATTCTCAAATTTATTAACTAAAAACATAATCTAATCCCTCACGGACACATTTGTTTGGCTTCATATATAGTGAACATTCTTGATTCGACAATATTTATTTCCTCTAAACTTAACTCTGAGCCGTCACCAATTTTTATTAAGATAGTCGAAAACACTCGATCCTCGTAACGCATTACTTCATATAACGGATAAAATTTTAGTTGTCGCCAGAATGTGGCACTCTGCGTTTAGATAACACATCCATCCTAGTACTGTTTCATAACGTTACTCTGTATTCATCCTGAGGATATCATGAACGAAATAAGAAAGCTGAAAAAGCATAAAGGGGCTGGTAATATTACTACGGATTTCTAAGAATGTCTTAAAGACAGCACGATTTAATATTGTATGTTATATTGAAACGTTATTTAAATTCAGTTTTCATACTTCCTGCTTACCAGAGAACTGAAAGTGCAATAGTAGTACCGGTACATAAAGGAGAGGTGTCAAATTGATAACTTTTACATCAGTGGTAGGTATATTAAAGGAGACATTGATATGTAACCACATCAGAAATGTATGTGAAGAACGGAAGTCGTTTTCAAGTCGATAATATGGCTGTAGGTAAGGATATTCATATGAATCGCACTTAGGAGGCTACTATCATGGGCGTATCCAGCGAGGGGCAGAGGGGGGCTGCTGCCCCCCCCTAGAAAAAAAATTAAGTTGCCTTCAGTACGCTTCGACGAGTGAAGAACTAGTTCAGGAGCACTTTGGGAGAGAAAGATTGACAGGATTATATCTGACGAGTGTGCATCGAAATTTCGTGAAAGAACACCATGAGATATTGACAAACAAAATTATTGAAATTGAAAATCCGAGACAATTAATGTTTACATAAAAAACTAACTGACTTACGATCTTAATTAACTGCATAGTAGGTCCTTAGATTAAGTAGTTGGGTTACTATATTAATCAATGATAAAAATAGTTTCCTGAATAGGTTTGAGTTTGATTTTATAATGTCATGTTTCAGTCCCCCACCCCACTTCCTCGAAACCAAAATGAGTTGCCCCCCCCCCCCTAGTTCTAATCCTGCCCCCCTCTAGTTCTGATCCTGGATACGCCCTTGGCTACTATGCAAGATATTTTGGATGAGATGGACAAGGGAGGCCAAATTCATAGTATAGGACTAAATCTTAAAGGATTTTGATAGAGTGAGCCAAAAAATAGTGTTAAATAAGTTAAACCTATTCGAGAGGATGTAAATGAATTTCTAGGTAGAAAAAATCTTAAGAGGCAAAAATCAAAAAGTTTGGGTAGGAAATGCAGTATCAAACAAGTGGAGGTGAAAATGGGAGTGCCACATGGAACCGTATTGGAACCATCGCTATTCATTATTCTAATGAATGATTGTGTTGAGGGTTGCTATCAGAAACTGGTTGTTTACAGATGAAATAATGCTATATAATCGGATCAAAACGGTAGAGGACTGTGAACAGATGCAGGGTGATCTGGACAGGATATCTAGCTGAATTGGTAAACATGGGATGGAAAATGCAAAGAAGAGTCAGATTATTAGTTATAAAAGAACTGAACGTTTATTATGATTACAAGGTAAGCAAAGGATTGCTTATTTTGAAGGGTTTAAATATAAATACCTGTTTCATATCAAACTCAACAGGGTAGTAGGAAAATCTTTCAATATCCTTCACTTGGAGAGAGTGATGAGAGGATGTACCAGAGAAGTAAAGGGAGTTGGATTACAAAACTTTGGTCAGGCCATTTCTAGTGTATGGTGGCATAGTTTGGGATAGACTTTTTTGGTATCAGTTGCAGCAGTTGATGAGGGTGCAAATAAGGGCTGCTAGATTTGTCTCTGGAATATACTGCAGAACATAATGAGTAACCGATATTATAAAAGAGCTGGAATGGGGTACATTGGAAGACAGGAGGGAGGTGAAGAGAGTCTTGGGAGTGTTCAAGGCATATATTGGTGATGAATAGTGGAAAGATATTGGCTGAAGAATTAGGAGCATTGCATGGAAAGGAAGAGATGACTATGACTACAAGCTGTGCAATCCCGCAGTGTTTTCAATCCCGCGGGATCCCGCGGGATCCGTGCGGAATTGGTACAAACAGTTTTTTAACGCATATACTCAAAACAAAGTTACTTAAAACGTTAGTAAATTAAATAATAATTAAATTAATAAATAATTTTTAATGTTAAATGATAAAAATTAACAATATTTGGATTGGCAAAATGACATTAAAACTTTTTAGCGTGTCTTAAGTGTATTTCGAGATTTTACATTTTCGTTTTTTTTAATCTAAACCAATTTTTAAATAAATAATAAAAATGGAAAATATTGAGTCTTAGGTCATATTATGTGCCTTACAATACATCACATAAGTTTAAAAATATGGTTTGATTATTGCCCAAGTTACCAGAGTTTATTTTTTTTATTTTTTTTTATTCTAAATAAACTTTCCATAACACCGAGAAAAGCATTCCATTTCACAAAGTGAAGTGAATATACTCTGTAAAGTGTAGACTTTTCTCAGAACAAGATCTCATAACTTTTTGTCACTGCACAAGCACGAGACTTGGCCTTTTTTGCGTGATTCATTATTATATCTCCTGATTCCCTGTTTGATATTACAGTTGATTCAATGTTATTAAAAGAAACTACTCACCAACACGTAAACTGTCAAGTATTTCAGATTTACTCATGTGGCGTAACGACGTTTTTAGAGTGGAAATTATTATTTTTTAGTAAGAAAGGAGACTTTCTCGGCGAATGATTGCAGTGAAGTCGTCATAGGTTGTATCTCCGGATTTCATTGCAAACACACGAAATTACACACGTGAGGAAGACGGCGGAGGCAGCAGTCGAAGTATGGTGTTCCTACAACACAATTCGCCGATAAACCCGCGAAAATTTCATTATAACTTTTTTTACCTTTAGTCGAAATAATAACAAGGAGAAGAGGGATTAATCCAAAGCCTGAGCGGCACATCTAAGCAGGTGGATTCCGTCAAAGAAACGCATTGAGGCAGCGGCCAAAACAACAATAAGTCAAAGGATATACAATTTACTTTTGATAGCTGTTAAATAAATAAGTACGCGATCGTTAAAATTACGATAACATTAGTTTCATATCAACGAATAATCAAATTTTCAGCCGCAAATTAGGAAATTGTCACAATTACTTTATCTGCAAATACAGAAAATGGGAATAATGAAACCATGAATAAAAAGCTGTAACCGTGTAGTTCAGATAACGTGTGCGACACTTAGAAAATAATTATATAATTAGAAAATCGTACTAAATACGCATCATAACTCAAATTACAGAAATGTGTACTAGAAACAAACGAAAGTCGCAGTGAATACGTAAAAGTGTATTTATTTACTTACGAATGACGAAGGTTGACAAAAACAAACGCTTGTTCACATGAGTCAAATGCCAACTGCTCTGGTACAGGCAAACAGTGCAAAATATCCGACAGAGACCGAGTGGGACAGCGAGTCACGCAGACTGACACGCGTTTCCGCCGGATTTTGCGGATTGCGGATCCGCTCAATTTTATGCGGGATCCGCCAGACTGTCTAATGATGC
Organism: Vandiemenella viatica; assembly: GCA_031002005.1. Taxonomy (NCBI): domain Eukaryota; kingdom Metazoa; phylum Arthropoda; class Insecta; order Orthoptera; family Morabidae; genus Vandiemenella; species Vandiemenella viatica. Next base: position 147,595,335 of record JARYHS010013630.1, read on the forward strand.
GGGATCCCGCGGGATTGCAATCCCTAACTGCAGAACATAATGAGTAACCGATATTATAAAAGAGCTGGAATGGGGTACATAGAAGACAGGAGGGAGGTGAAGAGAGTCTTGGGAGTGTTCAAGGCATATATTGGTGATGAGTAGTGGAAAGATATTGGCTGAAGAATTAGGAGCATTGCATGGAAAGGAAGAGATGACTATGACTACAAGCTGTCACTCGATTTCAGGCACAACGGTGTGAGAAGATTATCTTTTTTAGGTAAGGGTGTCAGGGATTGGAATAAGTTACGAAGAGAAATGATGAATAATTTACCAAAAACGCTGTAAGAATTTAAATTTAAAATCTGTTGAGGGCAAAAGTGGTGGGTATAGGAAACGGAATAATGTGTGTTGATGGAAATTGCCACCGGAGCGAGCGCCCCATCACATTTTTTTTTTTTTTTTTTTTTTTTTTTTTTTTTAAGGGGCAGTCATTGAGCACTGCCGAAATAAGTGAAAACTTAAAACTATGATTATAATACGCGAATCACGTCATACCCATAGCTACTGATATACTAAATAATAATAATTCCGTGTGGCCGTAATAGGCCCGTTTACACGTACGCGCCAAACTGCCGGTTTGGAACGGCGCTCCAGACTGCCGCGCCGGAGCGTGTGGTTGGAGCGTCGCTCCTGGAGCGCGCGATGAATACTGATCAACAGTCAACAAACAGTCCAGTCGCGCGCGCCAAGAGACTGCGTGTTGGAGCGTAGGCAGGGGCGTAGCTACTATGGGGCTAGGCGGTGCAGTGCACCGGGGCCCCTATTTTTTTTCACCTTCGTCTAAGGGGGCTCCTGAGACACAGGGAGCTCCTCACAAAGGACCCTCACTGCTCAGGGGAGCCACAAACCACTACTCAGGGGGCCCCTACCAGCAACACAAAGCAAAAAAATGGTCGCCTATATGGCCTGAGGGCCCAAAATAATGTTTTTGCACCGGGGCCCTTGTTGACCTAGCTACGCCACTGAGCGTACGCGCCAAAAATGACTGTTATCGCGTGGATTTTCCGCCGGGTTGGAAAGTTTTATAGAAGGTCTAGCTTACAGCATTCGGTTTTCAGGTCGTTGTTGTTTTTGTTAGTTATGCTTGAGTTTATAAGAGTATTTAAAATATCCTAAAAAAGAAATGAGAGAAAATGTGCTGCTTTGTATAATATTTTCGGTACAGAAAGAATTAAAAAATCAAAGCGTTTATGGGCGACAAAATGGCGCCAAAACAGAATCTATACGGACACATGCCTCTTTTGGCAGAGCTATGGGAAAATGACCCAGATGATTTCGGAAATTATCTACGAATGGACAATTCGGCATTTGACTACATTTTAAAGTTAGTATCTGCACAAATATCAAAACAATGTAAGGTATCCCTCGTTCTATTTTCAATATTCTGTTAAAATCCGGCCAAGTTTGGGGTTAACTTTAGTACGCGGTACCACGGGTAAAATCAAGTTAACAACACTTCTAGTACAATAAAGTAAATAAATAAGCACATAGCCAACGTAAATAAACTGTAAACTACAATAAATCCATGATATTCCAGTAGGAAATAGGTTGTTCCATATAAAAGTAAACTTTCAATACCAGATCCTAACATTGGTTAGGGAGATATTCTGAACTGATTTAAAAGAAGTAAATGTTGGATAATAGTAAATAGAGTGCCTAAACAAACCTTTTATCATGATTACTAAGCATTATTCCAGAGATAAATAGTTAATTTCAACATAAGTCAAATCTAACCCTAAAATTTTGGCATATACCAGATTTTGGTATTTTTGAGGAGATTTTTATACAGATTGTAAAGAACTAATAAAAGCCAGGCCTAGACCTACAATAACCATAACATCACAGTAATATGTATTTTCAGGGAGATTTAAAGCAGTTTGAAGAAATATGATAACACATCTGCATACGCTATTTACATAAACGATTTGAGACCTTTTAAATAATTTCAAGACTTAAAAAGTAGATAAAAACATAGTAAATAATCTTATCTTTTAGTTTTAACAGGTTTCAAGTAGTTTTAATACGTAAAATATGATATATCAATGCAAACCGGGAGCCGGTAAATAGACAAAATTTTCAAGCCTTTTAGAATTAATTCCAGTAAAGTTAAACCATTTTAAAAGCGCTAAGAACAGTTAAATGCTAGTAAACACACATAATTAATTTTCTATAACCAATAGAAGACATTTTACTAACCTTCTGTCTGTTAATCCGATTTCGAAGTAACTTGTTATAAGCACCGTACATAAAATATGCTTTTTCACTGATTTTAAACACTGTCATCCAATATAAAGTAACTAATAAATTAAAACAGTCCTAAAGAGAATTAAATTCATCTAAATCTTGTAGTTTCCAATCGTCTAAGTATTTTTAATTGCTATCTGAACACGTAAAATAGATCACTCAACTTTAACATTTTCTCATTTAAAAGCCTACTTAGTTTCCGGGTTAAAAAGTAGTTTTTCTTAAAGATCCATTCTTCTAGTTTCGTACACATTAATTTCATGCCATTTAAAGCTGTAGAATCGATATTAGTGAATTTTCTAAAACACTCTGTAATAGCACACGTGTAAATAATAGAACAATTTATTGTGTCCGAGATATAGCACCTACAGAGATGAAATAACCTTTAAAATACGCAGTTTAATTCAGGCTACACATTGGTAATTTTTCCGGCTTAATAATCAACATACTTTCAGTGCTACACATAAAAACATAAATAATAAATATGGAGGATTTTGGGAAATCACTGTTTTTGCAATAACTTAATCAATTCCTGACGGATCTAAATAAAGTTTATATTTTTGAGAGGCTAAAATCGGGGCCAACATTTTGGGCATAGTTTCATGTTTTTAACTCAAGCCGATTTAAAAATTCTAAACCGTAAAGATGTCCATATTTGGTCATGTCATCAGACATGAGAATTAAAGCTAAAATAAATTAAAACTTTTTATCAACCAATACACCCGTAAACGCCCATAACTTATTCAGTTTCACATTTTAAATTAAACACTTGGTAGAGAAGTAATAAAATTAAAAATAAGGGAATATTTGAGAGTGAGCAAGCGCTCAGCCGGAGCGTAGCATCACGTGAGGTAAACCTATATAGGCGAGGCAGCGCGCGCAAGCTTAAGCTCGGTGGTTTCAGTCTTTCGTCAAGCGTGCTCGAGTGCGCACGCTCCGTGTGAGCGCGGACGCATAGGTAGGCAGTGTAGGTGGGAGAAGAATGGCCGCCGGGAACATGCTGGATGGGCGCCATTTTCAAAGTTTGACCCGATCTGCATTCAGACTTAACAGTTTTCGACAGTGATTTTATTTTCAAATTCATTCTTGGGGTTAGTGCGGTCTTGCTCTGATTCATAACCTGTGATGTTTGGTGAACGATTTATATCCGATTGCCTTTGCTAACTGTGAACTTGTGTAATTAATGTGAGAATTTCCAGAATATAATTCAGTTATTCAACTTTTGACTTTCATTTCTACAATAGCACATTTCTTACAGGAGGTTAAATCTGTAAGTGGCGACTGTGGTCATTTTAACAGTTAGCATACCATATGGTTCAACACGGTAACAGAACTTTTCGGAACTTTGAATATTTTTGGAAGACTTCGAGTTCAGGTGATGAAGCCGATACCAACCCCCGTATACGCGCCTTCTTTCCCCTGACAACAAGGCACAGTCATGAGGAAGAGTATAACTGCAGAGGAACGTGTGCCTTTGTTTTTTGGCTACTGGAGATCCTGTCGAGATTTGTAATTTTTCTACTAATATTTCTACACCATATCTGAATAAAATCATACCTCAAACATGCCGGGTGATTTATGCTGCACTGAAAAAAGATGGAAATACCACAGATTAGGCGTACATGTGTCTTCTTCTGCCACTCCTGTTGCCTGCATATATTTTTCACAGTTCTTTTCGAAATGCCCACCGAATTCCTTTAATCCTTATAATGGAGAAATCTTTGTTTTCACTTTCACTTACATTTACACTGCAGAATTCTACCACCAAACACAATTTTTTAAATTTTTATTTTTTGTACTCATCTGATTTTACATTCCACAAACATGAAAAATTATTATTAAGTTCTATGAATTCCTACAAATTATTTCTTGCCCACATTTTCCAAGATTTAAATTTTTATCTGTTAAACCAGGCCAAAGTTAAATAAAGTCACCCAGAAATTCGAAGCAACAATGAACTTGTAATGACGCAACAAGACTGCAGACCGACAATGCACGTGTAAACACTTGTCCCTGTTAGACCTGCGCGCCAGATGTGCGCATTAGAAGCGCGCGCCAAATGTGCGCATTAGAAGCGTGCGCCAGGCCTCTCTGACCACCAATCATTTACACGTGAGGAGTGATGCGCGCACCTGGAGGGTACGCTCCAAAACCGTCGAAAAAACCGTGCGTGTAAACAGGCCTAATGACTTGGTGACAGTGTTTCTAATGGCTGCGCATTTCGCCCCTGTTTTAGCCACCTTGTCATAACCCGGTAGTGCTACCAGGTACTAGGGATCTACAGTTTAACATGAAATACGAACCACGGAAGCGTTCTGGCGTACTTCCTATTACACAGCAAGCTGTGCCAGAGAAGGACGGGTTACGGGTCTATAAAAATCCACGCCAAGACAGGCATTTGAATCGGAGACCTTTCGTTCCCCAGTGAGACACCTTAACCACTGAGCCACCAGACCGCAACCGATATACTGTTAACATTAGCATGTTGGTGACGCGAACTCATAAGATTTTACCCTTAGAAAAATCACCCAACGTGCCTAAAGAAATATTCACTTTAAAAACTAAAAATCTAACTTAGCCTGCAACTCGAAGATTGGTCGAATCTTCCCTAAGATGTACTGACGCGGTCCGCTCGCGGAAACTTCATATTATGTTACTAGCAAGCGTTAGTCGATGTGAGCAGTAGAGACTATTTCGCAGTGCAACCATCGCGGCACCCTTTGTGGTGCAGTGCAGGTATTTGGAGATGGGGAAACGAGATAATGGGACCGCACATTCCTTCAGTGGGGACAGTCCGCCCGTGCTAGTGTTGCGAGAAGTACGGTTGTGTGCGTGTATGCATGGAATGATGACACTATTAATTGATGATAAGTTCAGACAATTTTTTTTTTCACTCGTAAACCCTCGGTTTTGAGAAGACGATTGAAGCTGGGCAATGGGACGCTATTCGAAAGGATAATCATCGAATGTGTTCCAAAGCAAATGCTCGTCCAGTGTAAACACAGTGCGACGATTGAATTTTGTTTTGTGTGTGTTATTCACCGAAATTCCAGAAGAACGGACAGCGCTGTCTACAATATAAACATCAACTAGATCATAGGAGTCAAACTCAATTTTGCAGAGGGCCGTATATTAAATTTAGAATGTGTAGGCGGGCCAGATTCAAATAAAAAAATGTACTGAATTATTATAACATTTTATTTATTTAATTGTATAGTATATAATATACAGTTCTTAAAAATCATATCAAAGTTATAAAAGAGGGTAATTATTTTGAACTCGAGTATCCAGATACCTGATTTCTCTTGTTTTTGACAAGCTCATTGATGTCAGGTATCATATTAGTCGTAATTATTTTAAGAATTGATTGCAGATGTTCATTCGTAAGTCTTGTGCGATGTTTGTTCTTATTTATTTTCGTGATGGGAAACATCTGCTCACAGCAATAGGTGCTACCGAACATACTCAGAATGCGTGCTACATGCTTTTTAAATTCCGGGTAGTTATTCAAACTCTTGAAATATTGTGTATAAAATGTAAGAGCGTTAACCTCTTTAAATTTTTCTTTCAAAATACTGTCCGATTGAAGATCTATCAACTCCATTTGCAAATGAACTGGTGCCTGTGAAGCTTCAAAATTGAATGGATTGTTGAAAATTGGGAATTCCATTTCATTCATTTTGTGGAAGTCTTCAAAACGATTGTTGAATTCAGTGATCAGATTTTGCAGAAGTTGAGAATATTGATCCAATTTTTTTGGTTCACTGTCAGTGGCGTAGCTAGCGTGGGTGACACCCTGGGCGGATATCGATGGTGTCACCCCTTGAAAAATCAATTTCAAAATTAAGTAAAATATATCATCTTGTAAGTTTAAATATGATATTAATAAAACATAATTAAATACAAATTTATTGTTATACAAAAATAATAGTTAATAAAATTGTAATATTAACAAATAAACTAAAAACAATTGCTTTCACAATCTCCTATTTCTAGCTTTAGCAGCTGCAAACTCGTAATTTCAAAATTAACAATTTGAGTTACTTCATGTTCAATAGACAATATGGGAAGATTTTAGCCACATGTTGCTCACCGGTGATCGAAAACGATTCTAGATTAATTTTAACTCCTTTGAACATCGGGCCTCACTTACCAGATACTATTCCGCACCGTCAAGTTACTTAGTGTTGGCGCTCATTCGATCGAAGTTTGTCCAAATGACACGGTGTGTCGGCCGACACCCAGCCATCATTTTTACCGTCTATATGGACCGGCACGGAATTGCTGGCGCACAAATGTGTGGGTGAATGCCTAGCTATTGGATTGGTTTATGTTTTGACGGTGCGGACCAGTGTCAGCCTGCTGGATGTGGAGAGTTCGGAAATTTACCTTCCCTCTTTACGACCAAATGTTGTTTTCATGTTATTGTTTGCCTTAAAACAAGTGTATTCTTTTTTCATCCATGTTCAACAGATGTTCCTAACATGTAGGTAGAGTCCTAGCATCTTCGCGTTAAATAATTAAAGCTTTGTCAGAGTTAAAGATCAATTTTAAGATCCACAAAAATTTTCGCCACCGATCTGCATTTGTAACGGGGAATTTCCACACCCGAATCGCACGCCTTAACCAGACCCCAAACTAATCTAGAAGTACTGAAAAATATGTATTCAAACACATAAAAAAGGATTCGTGCTTTTTAATAGAAAAAATAAATGGTATAGAAAAAATGTTGATTTTATCATGTTTTCAAACTTATTTTTCATTACATCTACATTCGAACTGGTGACTCAAATGACTACGTACGATATGGGTACTGAACGTCCCGGATCAAATCCCGGCATCGACTATAATTTTTGCGGTCTTAAAATTGACATTTACCTCTGGCAATGCTTTTATCTGTTAATGCGAAGAATCTAGGACTGGGTCGCTCGGTAGTTCGAATTTCACGTTAATCTGTAGGTCTCCATTTCAAATTAGGTGACTACGATATAGGTGCATTTCGAGTTTCCCAATAAGAAACTCTGTGACTAGAAATTTGAGATAACATGAAATTGTTATTTTTATTATACAAACTCTTTAAGACCTACTGTATATTTAAATTAAAATATGTTATATTCTCGTTCTTTACTAACAAAAAAATAATGAGTGAATTGAAAAGAACCTCAAACAAAACAAACACGTCAAGTGCGAATTGACTGACATTTCACTGTGATTGCGTTGAAACACGCGAGAATCTTTCATTCCCTTACAGTGTGGTGATGATTTTTTAATAGTGCGCTGGGATACTATTTTTGTACATAAAAGATCAAACAGTTAGGTGATAACTTGAACCAGATAAAAAGTATGTTAATGTACTTTCGCACCAAAACGGAGAAAAATAAAGTACAGTACTCTTTAATTAAGTAGGGTTATAACCTACCTGACATACCCAACACTGATTCCCTGGAACATCACTTGAAAACATTAAAGGAGACTAAAGACCAGGTAGAAACATGGGCGAGCTATGGAAAAGTGAGGACGCGAGGGACGAGCCGTCACTCGGCCGGCTGTCGTTGCGGTGACGGTACAGACCAGTATTGGCAAAGTGCAGCTCGACCTTTACACTTAGCAACTGATACACAAACTGGCGCAAATTAAAATCCCAACACCCAAACGGACTATGTGGACGGGGTACTGCATCTTATCGTGATACCCTTCATGTTCACCATCCAAATCGCATCTTCCAACAAGATAATGCCCGTCCTCACACTGCGGTCATCGTCACACAAGCCTTGCAAGGAGTTTCGATCACAATTTAGACAGCATGGTCCCCAATAGGGCAATGTCTGGAACACCAGGAGTAGACACATTAGATCACATGGTCACCCAGCACAAACTGTGCAACAACTGACTGCTAAAGACATGCAGGCGTAGAGAGACATACCCCAAGAAGACATCCGAACACTTGTTGATTCAATGCCGGCAACGATCCACGAATGTATTGGTTGCTTAAGTTTGATGCATTTCTCACTGACAACTGTATCTAAAGGTAATAACTTAGCTTGATCCATTATCATTTGTTATCGTTTCTTCTGGGTATAGCCCTGGATATATCTTCAAAGTTTCCAAAAATTCTATCATTCCTGTACGCGTGTTGAGATTTTAATTTCCGCGTGTAACTATATGGCGATCATAAGATTCCGCTATAAATTGAAAATAGCCGGAAGCTACCCAATCATTTGTTATTGAAACTTTAACATAGGCTGTATTTAAATACCCTTGGTATTTGCAGGACCAAGGGATATCGAGAGGAAAGTTGACAGAAGTGGCTTGATCCAAGTAGAAGCAATTCCAGACCCAGATGGGGTCCCATCGGTGCAAACCCAGCATCCGGGTCCTATAAGTCTTGAGACCCTGGGGGATACTGTATAGTCAAAGAAGCAACTCAATATTAATTTGTTTCTTAAAAATAGAAGAATAAATAAAATATAAAAACAATGTACTGTAATTAAAAAAACAACGGTCAGGCAATATAAGAACATGCTTTTGCAATATCTGCCATCTTTACATGAAGTACTTAAAAAGTGAAATATTTTATTAACCGCCTAAGATATAATGTAGCTACAGACTCCTAAATATGAAATTGTATCTACTAAAGATGGCCTCTCCGTGTAAATTTTAGATTTCTTGCGCCTGTCTGTAGCGTATAAATAAAAATATTGTAAACGGCTCTAATGTTCGTTCAGTTTATGATTAAAGCTCAATTTTGGTTCAGGAACAGAAGTTCGACATCCCTGTCGATTTAAGGAACTTGTAAGAATTTAGGTACCTGTATTCGACAGATAGGTTACCCATAATAGAAATTCTCTTCTCTAAATTAATTATGGAAAATTCTTAGAGAGTCATACACTTATTTATTTAATCGCGGTCATATTTGCACTTTCTCGATCAGTAGAAAGCATAGCAAACTTACTTGAACTTAGAGTTGAAGTGCTTACTAATGTTACGATTTCGCTAGCAAGATACGCGGTTCCGACTTTTTTAAACACATGATCTACAAAAAATGATTACCAACGACAGACGATACCATCAACGAACACTTGGACCCGTTCAGATTGACTTGAAATCTGACGGTATTGCTAGTTTAATGCACAGTTTTCCGAATCATTTTATTTACAAAAATTTGAACATGATACGATGTCATGTAGAGTGTTGGTGCACTGTCGACAATAGGTTGGTACGCAGGGTGTAAATCGGATATCACGCGAAATGTACTCAATTTATATAACACGTATCTGTCAGATAATAAATTCAAAAATTCCTAGAAAATACTTCAAGGCATTTGTTAATTTAGCTTGAAAGCTAATGGAATTCTAAATAAGCAAAACAATTTTGAAGCCTAGACTACGCGTATTCCGACAACGCTTGCTTGCTTTTTTCCATTTTCAAAGGAAAATCTGACATTTAAAAAAAATATTTTCGATGATTTACAATTTAACTCTAATTACAATGATTTTAGGATATATATATATCCTTTAATTTTGAAACTTCCTCTCTTTATACAACAAAACTTACATTATACCCACCAAACCAAACCAAACAACAGTGACGGACGGCAAGCACAACGATTTCCTGCGTTTGTTGGAGCTCTCTTTGTTTATGGGCGCGGTGTTGCCAACAATTATACTCTACTGTAACGAAAGAGCACAGCTCCCTGGATCGCATTTGAAAAAGCGCTAGATCAACTTAAAAACAAATATTCAAAACAATAAAAGTAGACGTGTTTCGACACCAAAGGATAAAAGAAGTCTATAAAAAAAAATTAAAAAAAGATTGTATCACACTAATTTCAATTACTATTTTCGAAATGCGGGTGTCACCCCCAAACTGGTGACACCCGGGGCTGACCGCCCCCGCCGCCCCCTCCCCCCCCCTAGCTACGCCACTGTTCACTGTGCCAAATGATTTTAAATGAGGGAAATGATCCAAAGTTTGATTTTTTACCTGATTTTCCCACATCCTCAACTTTGTTTCAAATGCTTGAATACATGAATACATTTAAGTGACTATCAGATTTTTACCCTGTAACTTTACATTCAGATCAGTCAAGTGTTTATTCATATCTACCAAAAAGGCACAATCAACCCACCAGTCATTGTCATAATCAATTGGGTTGCCTTTTTCTAGCATGAAAGCTTGAACAGGGTCACGTAATGCAAAAAATCTTTCTAAAACTACTCCTCGATTGAGCCAACGAACTTCGGTGAAATAAGGGACAACAGAAAACTTTTCGTCCAAATCTTGTAAAAACTGCCTGACTGTCGGTGATTTAGTCCTCTGCTCCTTATAAAATTTACTATTTTAATTATAGGTTGCATGACATGGTCCATTTTTAAATGTTTGGATACCAATGATTCCTGATGAATTATACAGTGAAATCACACAAAATTCTCTGATGTTTTCTGTTTTAATTTAGTTACAACGCCCGAATGCTTGCCGTAGTTGTGCTGCTAAGTATATTCCAGTCGAGTTCATATTCTGCTATCAAATGTTCAATTGCAGAATAAATATTATTTGCTGTTGTAGTACCTGTCAATGGAACGCACTTTAATAGTTCTTCAGTTATTTCAAAGTTACTGTTAATACCTCGTATAAAAAGAGCAAGTTGAGCTGTATCAACAGTATCAGTGCGCTCGTCAACAGCCATTGAAAAGTTTGTAAATTCCCTAATTTTCTCCTTCAATTGAAGAACCAAATTTTGAGATAAATCATTTATTCTTAAGCAACAGTGTTCTTGACAGCGAAATATTTTGAATTATTGACTTTTCAGATGGAAATGAAACATCGGCAACTTTCAACATACAGTCTTTAATAAAATTACCATCAGTGAAAGGTTTTACCGAGCGTTCGAATCCCCGTCCGGCCATCCAGATTTGGGTTTTTCCATGGTTTCCCAAATCACTCCCGGCAAATGCCGGGATGCTTCCTTCAAAAGGCCATGGCCGAATTCCTTCCCATTCCTTGCCCCCATCCCTGATCCCCATCCTTTCCCGTCTGTAAAGACCTCGCTGTTGAGAGACGTAAAGCAGTTAAAAGAAAAAAAAAGTGAAATGTTTTGATCTCTTCGCGATTTCTAATGCAATAATAAAACTTGATTTCAAGTCATCTTCGCTCTCAGTATTAGCTTTAGTAAACATCGATTGCTGACCTTGATGTTTAGACTTTAAAGATGACAATGTGTCCATTCTTATTTTTCAGTGTAACAATCGAATTTTGATTTATGATTCGTATCATAGTGTCTCTTCAAGTTAAACTCCTTTCAAACAGCAACCTTTCCACTATATGAAAAAATATACAATTTCCATTTAGACTGAAATACTCTGCACTCACTATCAACTTTACGTTTTTGTGACATTATGCCAAAATCGTAACAATTATGGAACTCGACACAACAATTATGGATATCGTACGCGCACGACACAAATGCACAATAACTTCACAATCGATTCAACTGACTCACGTCGCACGGAAGATTCCGCTTGTTGCTAAGAGATAGCGTTACTGTCTATCTCTCTCGCTTGTCTAGGCACGCGCTGTCCTTGAAATTACTTATAAATGTAGTATGCGCATTTTAAAACTTCCGTAGAGGAATCGAGTGAAGTCTAAAAGCTCTAAGAAACATGTTTCTTCTTTCTGTGTCACATTGCAATCGCGTGCCATATTGAATTTTTTATTCCGCCAGAACAAACCGGTCAAAGTGTGGCGCATTGTACCCGAAAGCGAAAACCTATAAAGAATTGTGCTCTCTGATTTTATTTTGAGTTAGTCGGACTTTGTTCATGATCTGTCATTTCATTGTTTATTTAATCATTTTTTTTATTATATAGATTTAATCTTCTTGTTATATGTGTTAGTCAATGCAAATCAAATCATCTTTCCTTATGTTGATAACAATAAATGTAAGTGTCAGTATATAAAATTAATATAAATTTCCTTATAATAAAACAAATAATTACATTTCTAAATGTTTATTGAAAATTCTGGAAGGACTCCTTCCATGGCGCCCAGGCAAAATTGAACAAGGTATTTATATACAAAATTTTAATGATAGAGAGTAATAGTAACTGGTGGCAATCCTTACTCCCGGGTACACCACAGTACCAAAAAGGAAGAGAGGGTTTAATTTTTTGTAAGTATTTTTGTAATTGTTTTAAAGTATATGTATGTAAAGTTCCATATCGGATAAAAACTGTGTGTTTGTATGTATGTATGATTTTGTCCACTCAAAAAGCGATCGACGCACGTATCATAAGCGCAACAGGTGGTCTTCTTACATGTAACAGGTGGCATGTCGGTGACGATTTTTTGCGAACTCACAGCTTTACCCCATTCCAAATATCGTTTAACGCGCCCTTAGATGTTTTCACTTCCAAAATCATTGAAAAAGTATACATAAATAAAAATAAATATTTTTTTTTATGTACCATGTTTTTAGTCCGTTATAAAAACATGGTACATTAAAAGTTTTTTATTTTATTGTTATTTTCTGCTTTTTAAGGTTAAGTGAGCGAACATTTGTAATTGATTTTAAATACTTTGATGACATAATCACAGAGACATGATACAAATTCCAGTTTTTTTAATAGAAAACATTTAATTGAATATTTCCATCCCGGGGAAATTAGCAACAAAAAAAATTATATACATCCATCATTTGAATCATAATTTAGGGTCTGGAATTCAAATAAAAATCCAATAGAAAAAAGCACATTTAGTTCTGCCAGAAATCTTCAAGCAGCATTTCCAATTTTTACCGAATTTTCCTATTTTCCGGGAAACTTTTCCGTTTTTCTTTCTCCGAAAACCTTATTCAGACTATTAAAGACATTTAAAAAATTGCTAAATTGGTCCATACAAAAAAGTACTTTCAAGTATTCCCGAATTTCCAGGCAACTTTTACAATTTTTCTGTCTTTTAAATCGTATTCGGACTTTTAAAGAAATTAGCCAAATCGGTACGAAGAAAAAAATACTTTCAGTTTCTCCGAGTTTTCCAATTTTCCGGGCAACTTTTCCAATTTTTCATTAACTAAAAACCTTATTCGGACTATTACGAACATTTAAAAAAAATATCCTAATCGGTCCATAGAAAAGAGTACTTTCAGTTTTTCCCGAATTTTCACATTTTCCGGACAACTTTTCCCATCTTCATGCATTGTCATCCAATTCTCAGCTATCATAAAATTTCAAGTCTCTTGCTCATCGAGAAGTTAGTTGAAAATCAATTACAAAATTCCACCCGGACAGACAAAGCCCAAAGCAAGTTAATAAAAACATTTTTAATAAAATAATTGTTTTTAAAAAAAAAAAAACCGCCTTCAAAAAAAAGCACTAAAAATTTTAAAATAACTTTATATCTTGCTTAGGAAAAAGTAAATCTAAATGGACAAAATTTTACACATTACTGTCATTGAAATTTTTACATTAATTAGTTATTTTTGGAGTCGGTGCCAGCTGTCACATCGCGAAGATCGAATTACTGGTGTTAGAGGCGAAACGGGGAGTACAAACAAAAATTCACAATATTTTACAGCATGTCGTGAGGCAGATAGTGTTATTGCGGGAGACAGCATAGGGAAACAAATTAATAGTATTTTAATCTGTGGCTCGACCTTATTGGTCATCCAGGCATATCTCTGGCGTTACAGTGTCAGTTGGTAGGTTGCATCACGCAGTAAACGATTTACAGTTAGTATAATATCGGCGTATCATCTGTATGTTTCAGATTTGTTGAAACATGTTTCTAGTATTAATTGTAGTTAAGCAGTAACATGATTTTTTATGTATTATTGTTATTCCTTATTGTTTTTATCTTTTTGTTTTTCTTGCATTCGCTGGCACCGACTCCAAAAATAACTAATTAATGTAAAAATTTCAATGACAGTAATGTAAAATTTTGTCCATTTAGATTTACTTTTTCCTAAGCAAGATATAAAGTTATTTTAAAATTTTTAGTGCTTTTTTTTTGAAGGCGGTTTTTATGTTTTTTTAAACAATTATTTTATTTTTAAATTTTTAGTGGTATTATAGTTTTTTTTTGTATTTTAAATATGCCGCAGCAGTTCCCATTTTGCGAACTTCCTGGTAGCTCAGAGATTAAAGCGCTTGCTTTCAAAGAAGAATTCTGTCTTTATATACCACAACAACTTCCAGAACGGGGTGAATTGGGTGTTGTGTTAAGGAAAGTCAGTTTAAATTTTGGTCCAGGCTATGTTTCGATCTTATCATAACATCTGTTAAAGCTGCTGGTCGATAACCGAAACATGTAACATCTGGGCATTAATACATAACACATACAGAAATCTGTCTCTGGAATATATCTGTTTGCTCCGGCATCACACAGAAAATATAGATTTTTAATTGGTTTTCACAACGTAGAAATCTGAGGTAACATTAGGACACATTTATTTTATAAATATTATGCCTTGACTTAAAAATAGCTTAATTGATTTTGACGGGATTTAAAACTGTGGATTTTTGTAAAGAACATTGGAAATTAAAAGGGGTGAGGGTAAAGGGGAAGAGGGATTGGGCTTTTGTATACCAAATGTAGACTGCCTTTTCTGATTGATTTGAAGTATACGTGTGTAAATTTCTATTGACATCAGATGAAAACTGTAGGTATGAATAAAAAACAATTAAGGGGTATGGAGACGAAGAGTAGTTTGGTTTTTGTAAAGCTAGTGTGCAGTATTTTTCTCTTTGTTTTAAAGTATACATGCAAATTTCCATCGAACCCAGACAAAAACTGTAGCTTTGTGTAAAGAACATTTGCAAAAATTAAATGGGCTAAGGGAGTGAGTGGTAGGGTTTTGTAAACAGAAAGTAGACACTATGTTTCTCTTTGTTTTTAAGTAAACATGGGCAGTGTTCTATGGAAATCTGATAAAACTGTGGGTATCTATAAAGAACATTGGAAATTGGGAGGGGTTGGGCTTCTGCAACCTAATATAAACACAATTGTTCTGTATGTTTTAAAGTATACGTGTGCAAATTTCCTGCAGAATCGAATAGAAACTGTAGATTAAAGGATGGAAAGGAAGGAGAGGAGTTTGGACTCTCGAAACCAAATGTACACAGTATTTTTCCGTTTGTTTTGCAGTATAGATGTGCATGCTTCCTTCAAAATCAGAAAGAGACGGTGAAGAACATTGACAGTAATTATAGGGGTAGAAAGGGGGATAGGGTTTGCGTTTTTGTGAAAGTTTTGTGGACAGTATTTTTCTTTTTCTATTTGTTTTAAAGTATATGCATGTGAAGTTCCACCGAATCGAATTAAAATGTGGGGTTTGCACAATTATTAAGGGAAGGGGAGCTAGGGTAGTTTTTTTGATTCTTTGGTCAGAAATCTTATCCATAAAAAATTACATATATATGTGCCAACTTTCATATAGATCGGTCAAATGGTGTCGACTGTAGCTTTCTAAAAAGAAATTGACAAAAATCAAAGGGGTGGAAACGGGGAGAGGGGTTCAGTTTTTGCAAACCAAGAGTTGTCATCATTTTTCTCTTTGTTTTATATTAAAAATTTGCTAAGTTCTGTCTAAACTTGATAAAAACTGTGGTTGTGTATAAAAATTAAGCCGTTTAATGGGGAGAGGGGGTGGTTTTTAGATCTTTTGGTCAGACACCTTCTTCGTGAAAAAATACATATAAGCACCAACTTTCATGGTAATCGGTCAAACGATCGCGACAGTAGCTTTTTATAAAGAACATTGACAAAAGTTAATGGGGTTGAAGGAGGGAAAGGGGTTGAGCATTGGCAAACCAAATGTGTGACAGGATTTTTCTCTTTTTAAAGTATACATGGGCAAAGTTCAATAAAAATCAGATAAGAAATGTAGATTTCTATAAAATTAAGGGTGTAAATGGAGACATGGGGTGGTTTATTTGTTTTAATTTTTTTTGTTTGGTCAGGAAACTTCTCCATGAAAAATTACATGTACAGTATATGCCAACTTTAATGGAGACCAGTTAAATGGTGTCGACTGTAGCTTTGTATAAAGAACATTGGTAAAAATTTAGGGGGTGGATAGGGGGAGAGGCTTCGGTTTTTTCAAACCAAAAGTTGACAGTATTTTTCTCTTTAATTTTTACTACACATGTCCAAAGTTTCATCGAAATTGATAAAAAATGTGGGTTTGCATAAAAATTAAGGGGTGTAAAGGGGAGAGGGGTGGTTTTTTATTTACTTATTTTTTGGTCAGATTCTCCATAAAAAATTACATGTATATGCCAACTTTGATGATAATCGGTCAAACGGTGTCGAGTGTAGCTTTTTATGAAGAACATTGACAATAATTAAAGGGGTGGAAGGAGGGAGGGGGTTGAGTTTTGGCAGACGAAATCTCGACAGGATTTTTCTCTTTGTTTTAAAGTATACATGGGCAAAATTCAATAAAAGTCAGAAAATAAATGTAGGTTTCTATAAAATTAAGGGGTGTAAAGGGGAGAGGGGTGGTTTTTTATTTTTAGTTTTTTTGGTCAGAAACTTTCTTCATGAAAAACTACACGTAATTGCCAACTTTAATGGAGATCAGTCAAATGGTGTCGACTGTAGCTTTAAAATAAAGAAAAAAAAATCAAGGGGGTGGATAGGGGAGAGGGGTTCAGTTTTTTTAAACCAAAAGTTGAAAGTATTTTTCTCTTTATTTTTGGCTATATATGTCCAAAGTTTCAACGAGATCGAATAAAAAATATGGATTTGTATAAAAATTATGGGGTTGAAGGGGGTAGATGGGGTGGTTTCTCAATGAAATTCATATGGGACCACTTTGGAGGTATACCTACCCAATAAAAAAATTTCATTTAAATCGGTTCAAAATTGTCGAAAATATAGCTGAACATACATACAAAAAAAAAAAAAAAAAAAATATATACAGACGAATTGAGAACCTCCTCCTTTTTTTGAAGCCGGTTAAAAATAGATTTCTTTGCGTGATTTTCAATAGAAGTATATTTTTACGAATTCGTTAAACTGTTGGAGCCTTCTCATATGGGATCAAAGTGAACATATCTATCTATCTGTGACCTATATATCTATCTGTGACCGTGTTGAGACTACTTTAGTACTTTCTAATCCCGCCGCACGTGGCGTGTTTCGGCTTTGTGGCAGCGGCTCGAGTGCAGTGTGCAGTAGTGATGGGCAGATCGATTTTTTTATGATCGTTTGGAGTCGATTCACTCCTTGCTGAGAACCGATTCTTTTAAACGACTCTTCGATTCTTTCTGAGTTATATTTTGAAGGTAGAACATCATAACGGTTTGTTAACTGATGAGCAGGAAATTATTATCAAATATTTACTGAAATAATGAAATTTGTATTTAGTAATTAAATTGTAAGTTATTGAATATAAAACAAGGTATTTTATTATTTAAACAAATCAATAATTTTACAATAAAAATAAAGCAGCTTACAAAAGAAGATTACACCAATTTACTATTACTATTTACAGAAAACATTTTCGCTCATTTTTGTTACTTGCGTCGACTTCGCTTATCAGTCATTATTTCCAAATAGAAGAACTTGGTGTTGGTGGTGGTTTAGGTAAACGAACTTCTTCCTCAGATTCCTTGAAACCAAGTTCTGGCAGAGCCCTTGTTTATTTTCTCGATTTAATTTTACACTCGTTCTCATGCCACGATCCAATATACCTGTCTCTGAGAGGTACACCGTTTCAGAAACAGAGACGTCCTCTGTCACTTCAAAAAGTACTTCTAACATATTTACAACCTGCGTATGAATTTATCATTCAGACTCTGCAAATGTCACATGATAATTGACAACTGCTAATACTGCAATAGTAGGCTCCTTAAGAGTTAAAAATGTATTTAACATTATGTATGTGGAGTTCCGAACGTCCTGTTTCAGTTTTAAGGCAGCAATACCCATAGTTTTTGCATCTCGTGCAATTTTGCAGTTTACATGGCTGCTTCGCTTAAAAAATTGTACCGTCGATTTACTTTGTCGACAATTCTCTCGATAGAACTCTTTTGCAGACTGAACGGCCAAACTAAGTCCATGAGCAAGACAGGTTATGTGCCTCAGGTTTAAAGAAGCAACTGCCGTCTTAATGTTTCCCGCATTGTTAGTTACCACAGCACATACTTTAAAATCTATTTTATATTGATCAAATAGCCCTTTTAGCTATATTTTCAGCCGCATGCTTATCTGGGAATTGGCTACATCTAAAAGGGCTAATTTCAGACTCGTATTATCATCAAAGAAATGAACAGTGATGATATAAAAACTCATGGTATTTAAATCTGTCCAGCCTAGGGTTGCCAACTTATTCAGAAAGAAAAGTATATTTGTCTTTTGAAGAGAAAAATATAAAGTATATGAAAAAAAAAGTATTTTCAATTTACACATTTTTTTCGATCTTACAGGCCTACCTAACTATTAATGTTTGGTTTCATTTCAAAGTGATATAACTGGTACCACATTCTAAATCTAGAATTATAAATAAATGAACAACTCATTTTAATTAAATTTAAGGACGCTCTGTTTCTCTCTTCCCACCATTTTGTGTTCATTTCGAATCGTCATAAGTACTAGTATGTGCGAGTTGAATGGAATGAAGTGCAAAGATTGATCTGATCCATAGAAGAACTCAAAGTCTTTCTTTCACCGGAGTGTAGCTGGTGTTGGTCGGAACGGAAATATTCATTGTTGCTCGCAGTAATTCTCCTGAAATTTTTGTAAATCATCCGACACCAAAGGCTTGCTGCTGGGTGTTGGCAAGCCTCATTACCGATCCAAAGGAATGTTACAAATTGTAATAGTTGATTGTGATTGTCGGTTTTGTATCGTGTTTGTATCTCGTCTCGCTACAGATGATCCAATTTTACTCAATAAATTTGGCAAAAGTTTTGAAATCTGCCAGATGGTGATTTTCTCAAGTTAATCAGTATGTACTAGCATTGTATCTGCAAACGAGTAAATCAGTGTTTGCTTAAAATTTATTTTTATTTTAATAGTTTCAGTAGCCTACATTCACCTTTGACACCATCCACCAATGTCTTTTCGTTCCAATGTTTTCCTCGTAAAAACCTCACTAGTGTCCTAGTGAACAGTACAAAAGACGCTTCGGCACATGCTAATTCTTTGTTACGTTTCAATTCATAATGTTCGTTCATTTTTATTTCAAAATATTTGCATTATTCACAATAATTAGGATCCGAAGATCAATGAAAATACTGAAGGAGAACGTATGACGAGAAGTGGGCGCGCTCCATCGCAATTAGCCATTGCCAATTTGAAAAATCCACGCAAGGTGGGAATGGCACATGGCTCTGAATCCGGCATACTTTACCCTGTCCTCAAATTATGCGGAAACACTTTATTTCTGGTAAAGTTTACAATTTATGGGACGGAATGCACTTATTAATTTATTTATAAATCAAAATTTATGATGTGGTAGCATCTATAACGTTTTGGAAGGGAACCAAAAATTAGTTACTAATTCAATAAACACGAAAAAATATGTATTTGATACAGTAAATTACTAAATTTAAATATACTATTTTTCCTTTCATATGCTTTTAATTTTCCTCTCCCAAAGATAAATATACTCTATTTTCTTACAAATAATTTGCCAATCTTAGCTGCACGCCGAGGGAACTAGGCTTATGAGCCGTAAGGAATCACGTGTTAAGCAAATATCAAGAGTTGAGAAGAGTCGATACTGAAGACGAACCAAGAAGCCAAAGGTGAGCGCAGAGCGAGTGAGCCGAGAGTCAAAAAGGTTGACGAGTTAATGACTCAGAGTCGAGTCAGAACCTGTACCAGTCAGTGAACGATTGTCCAACAGCAATGGCTCAACTCCCTCTTAATAACTCTTGACTGAACCGTGACTCTTCCAAGTGATCCGATTCAGAAAACGGTTCTTTTAGACGAGTGGACTCTTTGAATCTATTCACGATTCTTTTTCCCATCTCTAGTGTGCAGTGGGTGTCACGAGGCGGGCCCACGGGGAGGCTCGGTTCACAGCCTTCAGACACGCTCAGCCCGCGCTGACGAGCTTCATGACGTCAGCAAGCTGATGATCCACACAGAATAGAAAACGCGAGCGCAACTCCATTGTTCAAGAAAGGAGTTACAAGTGATCCAATAAGCTACACTGATCTGTTTCACTTCAAAATGAATTAATACCATATCAACACGAATTTTTTTACCACCGATCTTACGAATCACATATAGCCATACTTTTTTACAAGGAGGTGAAAGTTTTTGTTTTCCCCATTGTCGCAAAGAACCGCACCTTAAAGTATATTAAAGCTTATGGAGTTCTGCAGCACATTTGCCACGACATTGTAACTCTATAGATAAGAATACTTGTTGTATGTATGTATAACTCGTTGTTACTACTGACTGTTCACTTGTTCAAGCTTTGATGACATTAACAATTCCACTTTCAAAAATCATTAATGTGCAGTCTGTAAGTCCCGTCACGGGAGTCGGGTAACTCTATAAATAAACTTATTGGCGATTGATTTAATTTCATCCTCGGCGTAATACTAGTACTAATCGAAGTTGCAGTTCTTTCGTCACTGTACATGGACCATGAAATACCTTAATTATTTACTAATATGGTTTTGAAAGTTCTGGCAACCAACTCGATATACTACGGGAAAGGTTGCTAGCGTGTAAACACAACGCAACAACAACGTGTTATAACGTCTACACTACATCTTTATAGATCTATTTGCATAAAATAATAATAATATTTTCTTAAACTTATTAGTGACCAAACAAAAAAAACAGTTTACATTCCTTACCAAATACTCGACCAACACCGTGTTTTTATGGCACGTTTGAAAGGTTTAAAAATATTTTTTACTGGGGTTGCAGTGAACAGCGTCGTCGGTTTCAGGTGGTTATTAATCTATTGTTCAGGGCGTCAGAGATGGAATTGGAGTGTTTCATTGAGCCGACTTGGGCGATGAAATGGAAAAGGTGCGTCTGGAGATGATGGAGGTGAGTCCTCATCGGTGCTTAGTTTATTCCAAACTACCAGAGCCCTATAAAGAGGAACATTCTTCAGAACTAGGAGTAAACTGCAAAAATTAATATTACTATCTCCCTAAGCGGCACTGCTAATAATTCTAATTTTTCTCTATCGATTTCTAGAAAATGTTTGTCAGAAATCGAGTGCCAGCTTGTACATATGGTCATATTTTCCCTTCCATGCACTGTTCCTAATTCTTCGGCCAAGATCCTTCCAAGCCCCATCACTTATGCCATGTACTGTACATTCCCAGCACTCTCTTCATCCTCCTCCTTTCCTCCAATGACTCCCAACCCAGCTCCTTTATCACATCAATTACTGAGTGGGTCTTGCGGTAATTTACACAAACAAATTTAGCTGCTCTCCTTTGAACTTTATCCAACTCCTGTATTTGATACCCAAAATTTGGCTCCCAAACTACACCACCATATTCGAGCAACGGTCTATTAATGTTTTATAATCCAATTCCCTATCTTCCCAATCTTCTTTGGTACATTCTCTCATCACCCTCTCCAGTAAATGAAGGATTATGTAACCCTTTCCTACTACCTGCCTGGTGTGTTCTGCCCAGTTGAGTTTATTATCAAACGTTATGCCAAGTTATTTACACTTCAAGCTATCAACAAACAATTTTGTCCCGTCTTATAATCAAAAAGAATCTTTAGCTACTTATCTGTGTACCTAATATGTTTTCAATCTTCTACGCTGTGATAACATGCAAGAAAAGTTAATAAAACCACCAGCATGCGAGTACAGTTACATAATGACACAGCATCAGGCAATATGCGACTAAACTTCTTAAAATAGTTTAAGATCGGATAGCGACAGATGCGAAAGGAATGATTACATCAAGTCGTGAACTCTGTAATCTTGTCGAAAATACTTTCTAAAGAATACAAATACTCTTTTAAGAAATACAAATTTTATAGATTTTTTTATCAAGTGTGCTTGATGTAATAATGCAGCTATTGAGTATACTTTACGAGTGTAATTTAAATGTAACTGTAGAGTAATCGTAAATATCGCAATGTAAAGTGTTAGTATACAGGGTATACATTTTAAAGTACATATAATAGTAAGCTTGTCAAGATTACCTACCATCTTTACTACCCATTTCGTCTGCAACTTTTTTCCCACAGTTTGCACTGAATATCACGTGAGTAGTACCGATGGTCTCTCATATATCACAACAGTTTTTTCTCATTTGCGGCACTGATTAATTTCTCACTGCCCATATTGATGGGTAAAACGATCAAAAACGACGGTCAACAATAAAAGAAACGTGGAGTGTTACATAAGAAACCATCATCAAAATTGACTTTTTGCGAAATTTTTCTTCTGCTTTTCAACTCACTTTTGAGACAGTATATCTCGAGAACTAGGCAAGATATCGAAAAATTTTATTCTTTATTTTTTTATTTTTCTCGTCTTTTTAAATAAGAATCCATCATCAAATTTGACTTTGACTAATTTTTTCTTCTGAATTTCAACCAAAAACATCTCACATTTGATACAGAATATCTCGAAAACTAAGCAGGATATATATATATATATATAAATTATTCTCCATTTTTTATTTGTCTCATCGAGTTACATAATAATCCATCATCAGATTGCGGCGTCACGTTTATCCTAGAGTCCCCTGGATGTTTTTTTTCATATTCGCCGTGTCTGTAGGGATAGGTAATATGGCGGCCACGCCTCCCCACCCCTCACCGCCCGGCGTCACTTCAATGCGTGGTGAAGGTCCCTTGCGTCGTCTCCATATATTTCTTTCCTCCATGGGTACGGCGTCCACACCATTCTTAAGTTACAGGCCGACTGGTGCCATCTTTTCTTTCCCGCGATCATGTTCTCGCCACGCCAATATCGATAGCACAATGATATTCTTGTATCGTTACAACGTCTCCTTTAATCAAGATGTCACGTTGCGCGTTCCTCAACGAAACGTAGTAGGACGACTTATTTTCTTTAAGAAGCTTGGAGACAACGGTGATAGCAGTTTGGAATTGGAAGCAGCATGGTGCAATAAATCGCAACGTAAGCGAAATTACAAAAATTCAAGGAAATGCGCATAAAGAACAAAAGCAATTCCGCGACTGCATGAGTGCAAAGTGATCGGTACAACCCTCCATAATGTTGGATCTCGCAAGCAACGGTACGAAGCAAGATGAAGAGGCAAACAAAGCGAATTCTATATTACGGTTCAAAGTGCGAATTCTCAAAAACGGTAAAGCATATACAAAATACGTTGCGTATAAACCACTCTTGCTCCCTCATATGGGATACTGTCATATGGAATCCGCATCATAAAGGATTGAGTTCTAGCGTCTCGAAAGTTTAGTGATGAAAGGGTGCAACTAAACGACATTACGTCTAAGGAAAGAGAAGTAAAGTATGTGGTGCCACAGGGAAGTAAATTGGAATCGCTATTCTTCATACCATATAAATGATCTTCCAGGAATACTTAAATATTATAAAACTAGCTGATACCCGCGACTTCGTACGCGTGGATTAAGAATTTTGTTTTGCCAGAATTGAATATAGAAAGTTGTTGGTAGAGAAGGATTGGTCCCAAACAACACCGAGTCAGCATAATATGACCGGAAAGCCATCACTACATTATTCTACCATCGAACCTGCCTCTTGAAGAGAATCAATTTCCAATATATTTAAACACAGAAAAACAAACGAATGTGAGGGGATGTGGGGGGAGGGGAGTGTTAACTAAGGGCAGCTCTATTTCAGCTTGGCCTTTTCTTCTTTCTTCAGCATTAGTATCAGATTCTTGGGTTCTAATAACTTTAGCTGCTCGTGCTCTGCTAGAGCTACAACTTAGGCCAGTTTACGCCCGCAAGGCATGTCAAAAAGAAGTCAAAATTAACTGGTGCCAGAAACATTTAAGCAGACACAAAGTAAAAGGACAGAAAAAATCGACATCTATACTAAATAATACGTTTTTTCTCTAAACGATATATTAACAAATTATACACTAACATAAGGCGCGAGAAGCATAGCTTGAGCAAGCGACGTAACATTACAGACTATCACACACGTCCGTCTCTCTGTCACCATTTGATAAGTTCTCAAAATTTCATGACTGCAACTGTTAATCATACCGAAAAAAAAATGTCCTGTGCCCTCCCTACTGATTTTCTTGTCAAATTCCGCCAATATCGGTATAGGCATTTAGTTGTCAAAACGTAACAAAAGACAGAGACTTACTTCCACATTTATAGTATTATTACAGCATGTAACACACACACTAACAGCGAATCATCCCTGAGGGATCAATATAACGTAAATAGTGTACACCTACAGCATTGCAAGACTACCTACGATTTGCCTCGCATTACACCCCTAACTTTGTGATATCTACAGTTTAACATTCAATCCGAATAACCGACGGCCCAGGCGTGACTCTTCCGATCTAAAACAATTTTTAAAAATTTTAGCATCCATGGAGATTTGAACCGGATAATGGAATTCGAGCAGTGTTAAATAAAAGACGAACAGAAAAAGTGAACAATATGTTTAAAATATTTAGTTATTTATACATTGAAAAAGAAATAGTAAGAGATGTGTTAACATTTATATTAATACTGGAAAATAATGTGTTCCTAAGGTATCAAAATAAATTGCTACAAAGAAACAGTGATATTCATAATTATGAGACTAGACAGATCAACCATTTTCATATGACACACAGAGTGTTAATGCTCAAAAGACTGTTTTTCATACAGGACTATTTATGTACAATAAATTATCCCTAGAAATAAAAGAATCTGTATCAGCTGGAAGATTTAGGGAAAGATTGAGTACATGACTGGAGGGAAATGTGGATCTATAAAAATTATGATCTTGAGGTTGTTCTTTTTGTTAAAAACATTGTCACTCCAGGCAAATGCCGGGATACTTCCTTCAAAAGGCCATGGCCGAATTTCTTCCTATTCCTTGCCCCCCATCCTTTCCCGTCTCTAAAGACCTCGCTGTTAAGAGACGTTAAGCAGTTAAAAAAAAAAAAAAATATTGTACGAGATAATCTTGTTAAATGTATTAGCTAGAGT
The DNA here is from genome assembly GCA_031002005.1 of Vandiemenella viatica. Classification (NCBI taxonomy): domain Eukaryota; kingdom Metazoa; phylum Arthropoda; class Insecta; order Orthoptera; family Morabidae; genus Vandiemenella; species Vandiemenella viatica. The sequence goes on from JARYHS010013630.1 coordinate 147,620,736, forward strand.
CCGTTTGAAAATAAATAATAATGTAGACTGGTGAGTACCCAGGTGTGAACCAAGGACCGTCGCAATGGCTGTTCTTGACGAGTGAGCCCCTTCGACAGGTCGGAAGGTCAGACTCCATTAGTGAGGTGGAGAGCTGTCTGGGACAGAACGCCAGTGTTGCCAACCGTTAAACTAACTGCCCACCAGATTCACCTGCTAAAGCCACCAGAAACCCACTAACAAAAAGCGGCGCTACTCTCACAACCACTACATTTTCCACTAAACAAATATTTCGGTATTGCAAAAGAAAATAATAGATATATTGTTAAAATAGTTACCTTTATTATTACATAATACACATTAAATCTCTGTATAATTGACCAGTACATCAAGTAGTAATTCAATGAACCATCAACAAATTATTTAATCAACTGATATTCTATATTAGCTCATCTTATTCAGATGATCTTTTAGGCCTAAAACAGACGAAGCGACTGCCGCCGCGCGGCGCGGCGGTCGAAGCGACGGCCGCCCCAGCTGTTCACACGAGGCGGCGGGCGCCACGAACTCAGTTCTTTGCGGAACAATGGATGTAGAAGACGAGAATGTAATGCTTCTATGGTTGCTGTACCGAAGATGGAACAGGAGAAGAAGAAATAGGCGCTATTGGATTCATCCAATACTATCAGAGCGGAGTGAAAAAGGTTGTTTTTTTTATACCCTGCGGCCCCAATTGAAAAGGGATGAAGAAAAGATTTTTTAACTTTACGAGGATGTCTTAGTCCTCTTTCAATGAGTTGCTTACCTCTGTAAGACAAGAGCTGTTTAAAGAAACAAACATGATGAGAAGCAGCATAACACCAGAAGAAAGACTGGTCATTGCTTTAAGATAAGAAGAAATCATTTTATTTATTATATCGTTCATATTATGGCAACTCGTTACATTTCTTGGAGCCAACCAACCGATCCAATTGTATTTTAAGATTCAAAACTATAGATAGTAATGCGATTAAGATTAAAGTTTAGATAAAATTCATTGTTTGATAAATAGATAACAATTAAATTTCAATGTATAAAAGTACCGGTATAAAATCAGATCAGGAAGTTATCAGAAAAGTAAAAAAAGAAGTAATTAAATTTGAATTCTTTATTTATTTATCACAAGAAAAAACGACATCAGTGCTTCTGAATTCATTTTTACCTAGTAAAATCAAAAATATGAGGACACTAGTCATAACAAATAGGATTGCCACATTCTTTGGAAGCGATCAGACACTCAGACTGTATATTACGCTTCAAAAGATTAAGTTAAAAGTTAAGATAAAATTTCTGTGCTGGATCAATAGAAAAATATTAAATTTGGAGGTCTAAAAAGGTGTATTATTAAAATAATAAGAAATCAGGAAATAATTTCAAGAAAAGTAAAAAAATTACATTCGAATTTTCATGTGTGTGTTTAATGTAATGGTATATTAAGTGTTTTACATTTGAACACTAAAGTGTAATGATACAAAAAGGGGAGAAAAATCAATTTCTGATTTATTTTCTTCAGTTGGCTGTGTGGCCGCGCCACCTCCACGCCGCAAGTTCAAAACAGACGAGGCGGCGCCGCTCGGCTTCGTCTGTTTTGCCCCATTTAATTAACGCCTCGTCTGTTTTAGACCTTAAGGGTCGCATATAAAGCCCACGATTACCCGACTCAAGGCCCCCCCCCAAACGAAATCCGCTCAAGCCTCCCCCCCCCCAAATCAAAATCCGCTCAAGCCTCCCCCCCCCCAAACCAAAATCCTGGATCCGCCACTGTTAAGAGGTATTTCAAAGTCATTAATCGAGTAAGGGATAGCTGAAAATATTTATCTATTCAAACGTTTCTATTAATAATTTTAATCAATTACTTTTATTGGTTGAAAATATTAACATTTTTGACTAAAAACAATAAATCATTGGTCATGACATTACGGAACAGCGACCATTTTATAACAAATGAACATTATTAATTAAAATAAACGAAGAAATCGATTAAATATTCTTAACCTTAATCGATTATAATTAATTCAGTTAGCTGTTATTGAAACCTTTAACGTGAAATGAAATAAAAACTCAGTCAACTTAAATGTTTCCTACGCAGTAAAAGTAAATACTACTGAAATAAGGTAGAAATATATTTCCAAAAGTGTAAGTCTAAGTGGCTTAGCTTTTGATTTTTCATTAATTGAAAATGAATTCTACCGAACCACTAGAAAAAACCACTAGCCACTAAAAGCAATATTTCTCCATTAAAAGGGGGGTCGAAACCACCAGTTTTAGTGGAAAATCCACTAAGTTGGCAACACTAAGAACGACCACAACACGACGACGTTATGGAGTCGTCACTTGCCTCCAGGAAGCACTAACGTCAGGGGCCCACGGAAACAAACGCGTGCTTTCACTCCAGACGTATTTAATGGTTGAAAATATTGGTGCTGTGTTTCTGATTTCTTTAATTAAATTTAGATTAGTATTGCGGGACACAACAACTTATATTTCTCATATTTGTATCTCGTCCTTTAGCTTCCAGTATAAATTATCGAAGGAAGCAACTGACATTTGAAAATAATTTAAAAAATATTTCCCTCATCCCTTAGCTCTTGAAAAAGCATGTAAAAGAAGCCAACATCTTCTCTCCTCTGATTGGTCGGATGCCGCGAAAGAAGTCGAGTAGGTTTCTCCCTTTTCCTTCAACGATGAATTAACCACAGCGCAATGGTGCCGACAAGAAGTCCTGGACTCAGACAAAGACAAAGAACCAACCCATCGTAGATTAGAAAAAATGTCGTGCGACTTTTTATCGTACGACCAAAATCGTTGCCTGTGACCACGGTCCAAACCAGTGTAGCATTCCGGTCCATAACCTCGACCTTCGCCAACCGGTCTTCGTGAAACCAGTGGTCAAGATAATGCAAGGGGAGGGGGGGAGAGGGGACGGGGACTATTACAAGCGATGGAGTTCCCACTTCTATCTACTGACCACGAGGAAAGATGACTAAGGGAATTTCCAACGGAGAGTTAACTACATCGCAGTTAAATTTTTTTTTTGCTATCGTCAGTCTTTCGACTGGTTTGATGCAATCCTCCATCCGTTCCTATCCTGTGCTAACCTCTTCATATCTACATACCCCTTATAGCCCACGTCCTCAATTATCTGCTTCATATATTCTAATCTCTGTCTTCCTCTACAGTTCCTCGACTGTTCCCTCCTAACAAATTAACCAATCCTGCATATCTCAAAATATGTCCTACCAGCCTGTCTCTTCTTTCTGTAAGCTTCTTCCACAAACTTCGTTTCTCACCAATCATTTCCATAACTCGTTCATTTCTTACTTTGTCTGTCCACTTAATTTTCAGCATTCTTCTGTAGCACCACATTTCAAATGCTTCAATTTTCTTTATTTCTGGTATTCCTAAAGTCCATGTTTCGATACCACAAAGTGCTGTGCTCCACACAAAGAGTTTTAAAAAGTTCTTTCTAATTCCTAAATCAATATTTGAAACTAAAAGGTTTATCTTTTTCATGAAGGCTCTTTTTGCTAGTGCTATTCTGCTATTAACATCATTCCTGCTTCTGACATCGGTTGTAATTTTACTTCCCAAGTAACATAATTCTCTTACTTCTCCTATTGCATCCGATCCTATTTTTATATTTAATCCACTAGTATTGGTATCATTTCTGCTACATTTCATCACTTTTGTCTTGATTGATTTAAATTCAGTCCAAAATCTCCCTTCAGGATTTTGTTCATGTTATTCGGTAACTTCACAATATCCTCAGCCCTCTCTGCTAACAAGACAATGTCGTCAGCAAATCGTAGCATACTGATTTCTTCTTCCTGAAAACTTATGACACATGGAAATTTTTCTTTGACTTTCTCCATTGCTTCTTCTACATACAAGTTGAATATTAACGGGGATAGACTACAGCCATGTCTCACACCCTTTTTAACTGATGATGCATGTCTCTCGTGATTCTCTACTTTTATTACAGCCACTTGATTCTTATATAGTTTATAAAGTATTCTTCTATCTCGGTACTTCGGACCTGACTTCTTTAAAATTTTGAACATCTTGTCCCATCTAACATTATCAAAAGCTTTTTCTAAATCAACAAATGTCATAAAAGTATCTTTGTTTTTCTTGATTCACCCTTCAAGTATTAATCTTAAAGACAGAATTACCTCCCTTGTACCGCGATTTTTCCTAAACCCAAATTGATCTTCACCTACTATCTCTTCTACTACCCTTTCCATCCTTCTGTATATTATTCTGGTCAGCAATTTTGAAACATGTGATGTTAGACTAATGGTGCGATAATTCTCACATTGTCGGCTTGTGCTTTCTTTGGAAGTGTGAAGATGATATTTTTATTAAAATCAGTTGGAATTTCTCCTGTTTCATAACTTTTTGATATCAGCTTGAATAATCTTTCGATTCCTTCCTCTCCTAGGGATTTAAGAAGTCCTGCAGGGATCTCATCAATTCCAACTGCCTTATTTGCTTTCAAGTCATTCAGAGCTTTATTAAATTCTATCCTCAAAACAGGATCTCCTAAGTCATCCATGTCGACATCGCCTTCCTTTTCCATTACACTATTGTTCAAGTCGACCCCAACATACAGTTTCTCAATGTATTCTTTCCATCGGTTAGCTCTAACTTCTGATCTTAAAATAGGTTTCACATTGGCAGCTTTAATGTTCATACCTCTTTTCTTCATTTCTCCAAAATTCTGTTTGATCTTTCTATATGCAACATCTACTTTACCTACGACCATTTCCTTTTCTACTTCTTCACATTTTTCTTGTAACCATTTTTCTTTTGCTATTTTGCATTTCCTATTTATTTGTTTCTAAATTGCCTGTACTGCTTACTTCCTGTTTCATCCTGAGCATTTTTGTACCTTTTCCTCTGATCCATCAGCTGCAAAATTTCTTCTGTGATTCAAGTTTTTCGGGCAGCTTGTTCCCTAAGGCCTAATGTTTCTTTACCAGCTTTCATTATTTCGGTCTTTAATGCATTCCATTCGTCCTCGGTTGAACTCCTTTCAGAGTTACTTCTTAGACCTAAGTCTACCATATCTGCAAATTTTTCTGACGTGCTAGATTGTTTCAGTTTATTCACTTCCAGTCTGTTTTGCTTATACTGCTTCCTTATTCGCTTAAATTTCAGCCTGCACTTCATTATTATCAAATTATGGTCTGAGTCTATGTCTGCTCCTGGGTACGCTTTACAGCGTAGAACTTGATTCCTGAATCGCTGTTTGACCATGATATAATCTAGCTGATATCTGCCTGTATCCCGAGGACGTTTCCAGGTGTATATTCTTCTTGCATGGTTCTTCAACAGTGTGTTTACAACTACTAGCTTATATCTTTCACAAAATTCTAGCAACCTGCTTCCTCGCTCATTTATTTCTCCTAGACCAAAACTTCCTACAGTATTCCACTCTTTTCCTTCTCCCACTATTGTATTCCTATCACCCATGATTATTAGATTTTCCTCCCCCTTCACATATTGGATTAATTCTTCACTTTCAGCATATATATATTCTATATCTTCGTCATCTTCCTGTGACGTTGGCATATACACTTGTACTAATGTGGTTGGGATGGGCTTAGTTTCTAACCTCATCAAAATAATCCTGTCACTTAAATTGTTCATAATAACTCACCCGTTTCCCTACTTTCTTGTTCATTACAAATCCTACACCAGTGACTCCATTGACAGCTTGTGTGTCTAATTATTCTGTAGTTCCCCAGACCAGAAATCCTGTGCGTCCTTCCATTAATCTCACTAATCCCAACAACATCTAACTTTAAGTTGTTCCATCTCCCTTTTTAATGTTTTCTAACCTACCTGCCCTATTCAGACTTCTAACATTCCACGCTCCGACTCGTAGAATGTTTCTATCCATTCTGATGACTCCTCCCTGAGCAGTCCCCACCCGGAGATCGATTGGGGGACTATTTTACCTCCGGAATATTTTCATCATGATATATGTAATTTGAGAGGATTACATGTCCTCGGATACCCTTTGGGTCTTTAATGCAGTGGTTTCCCGTTGCCTTCTGCATCCCCATGCCGTTGATCATTTCTGATTCATCCGCCTTTAGGGGCCGTTTCCAACCCCAAGGGCAAGAGGGTGCCCTGAACCACTCCCCACTCTTCCAGCCCTCCTTTCGGAGGCCGTTTGCAAGCAGTGGGTGACTCCTTATACCGGGAATCTTTCAGTCGCCAGAGCCTCGTCCGTGCAAACAGGGTGCACCACGTGAAGGAGAGGTTGACATTTGGTTGGAAAAGGTATTATAGCCTCTCCCAAACCCTTACACCATATTTCATAATTTTATACACTATTGTTTACGTAAATTGCATCTCAAAGGAGGAGCTTGTGATTACAATGACATTTGTTCCATAGATTAGCTACATGAAATACACAAAATACACAAATGCTTATAATTTCAGAACTGCTCATACACTTTTACAGTAGGATTTCAGAGCCTCCGTACATCGTGTCATGGAATCAAAGAAAGGTTGGATGTACTGGTCCGGACACATTTCTACGCGATTTGTGGGCGCTTCCACAAGCACGGACAGTGGTTGCAAGTTACTAACGTACGTGGCCATCAGTGTAGAACAAGTCGATGCGGGACTCGTTCTAAAACACTACATGTTGGCACTCAATTCGCTAGTGGTGGTTTCACGTGCCCATTGCAGCCGCAGGTGTTGGTGCTTCTGTCCAATGGAAGCTGACTAAATGGCATGCGTGCCTCCAGTCCAGCCAGCAGCAAACACGCATTGCAGTGATTCAACGCCAAGCCGACGCTGTGGACGAAGCTGTTCTGTCGGTTACGGCCGTGTGTATAAGATGGCGGGCATCCCGCATTGTGGTCACATTGTGTGTACAATCCTCATCTGTTCATTTCCACACACGCATCAATGTCGTAACAGCGTTCCCTGGACGAGCACAATGTCACGGTTGCGACAAACCCGTTTCCCCGGAGACTAATCATTCCGCTACGTGCCAACTCAGTCACTTGCTTATATTGCCCCTTTGACATCGACGGAGCATACCGGCACTTGGTTCTAGTTTGATGGCTCTGCACAGATTGAGCGTGGTGTAAGATAACTGACCTGTCCCTGTACACAAAAGACGATGCTGCTGGCACTTCGTGCACGCCATCTCTCTGCGATTTTAACAACTTATTATGATTCCACTGTTCTACACATCGTCTGATTTTGGAGTAATCCAGTACATTTCTGCAAACTTTCAGGAACAGCAGTGTGAGATCCTATGTTGAAAATTTGGTCTTCAGGAAATGTTTTTGTAGAAATGAAAATTAAAGGTTCTTTAAAGACACTTCAAAACAATCTATTAGAAACTGCACATGATAAATGATTAAAAATGTAAAGGTTGTAGATTCTATAACACAATGCTAATATCAGTTAAAACATATGATTTATTGATTTATGACACGCCTGTAGGTAGAGGCTTGATATAGACGTTGGTTTAAGTTGTTTTTCATACTGCTCTATCTGTTCTCAAAACTTTGAAACTGTTCAAAACTGCAACAATCATTTTCAGTTCCTGATCTAGTCTCTCAATCCATGTAGTTGACGAGATTTGGAGAACGAAGCAAAATAAAAGAAACTGTCAGTAATATTAACAAAATCTTTTATTACAATGAAGTTCAATGGGAAGTGTGAGAAATCTTGTAACTCTATTATAGACGAAAGATGAGGTTCTAGAAAACCCGTTTTTAATTTCAAGTGAACATAAGTTAGATGTATGATGTGAGTAAATAATTCGGTGTATAGTTTGAAGAGTCCAGGCTTTTATACCGTTGTGTGTGTATTATTATTGTACCCTATTGTGCAATTTGTATCGCAGCGCGAACGTTGGCACCATTTATGTGTTGTTCCCACTCTATGCTTAGTTAATTAATTGCTGCACTTGTGAAGGTTGATCATTGCGTGATCTGCATCAATCTAATATTCCTAAATTGAAGTCGGGCGCCGTGGAAACACTTCTAAAGATTGAATCAAATCTCCCTTATCAATACATTTATGACTCCGGTTCAATGCTATAAGTTATTCACATATAAATGCATGATGGAAAGGGAGATCATAAATCAAATACCGAGCGTGGTGGTGAACGGTTAACGTTCTGGCCTCGCATTCGGGAAGACGCGGGTTCAAATCCCCGTCCGGTCATCCACATTTGGGTTTTTCATGGTTTCCCCAAATCACTCCAGACGAATGCCGGATGCTTCCTTCAAAAGGCCATGGCTGAATTCCATAACATTCCTTGTACTCAGTCCCATCCCGCCTCTAATGACCTTAGCCGTCGACGAGGCGTAAAGCAATAAGTAAAAAAAAAAAAAATAAAAAAAAAAAAAAATTAAATAGCGCAATTGAAGTTATAGTAGTTTTCAAGGCATTTATTAACGTTTCCTCAATGGAAATCATGCAATTTATTTAATACTATAAACATAAACAAGAAACATCTGTTCAGTGAAAAAACAATGGACACAAGACATTTAACAGATCATTCACAACATTTAGCTTATGCTAATTTATTGTAATTACTGACCGCATGAAAAACTTTTCTACGTGATGTGAATCACAGGACCGGTACAGTTATATGTTGTGTGTAATTAACAGTAATCATTACTGAATTTGCGATGGGGGAAGTGCGTCAACTTTGCCACATCGATGCTATTGTTATCTTCCGTGCGATGAACAATCAATAGCATTCACTTGCAGTAACCGTTACCGAATTGTAAACCAAGACATCCTTTTCCTTCAAGTTTGGCGTAATAATGGTGGTTGGAATTATTTCGCGCATGTATGCGAGACCAAAACCACACAGAATTTCCAACACACAAGCTCGGATAACCATCCGACGTCGAAAAAAAATGAAAACTTTTATGACACCTCTCACAGTCGAGACTGTACGAAGCGCTTGCACAGCGCATAAATCAGAGCGTAGTCACACACGTGACTAGACACTGAATCTTGTAACTTCCGTGACTGTGCACAGAAGTGGATGTGACTTCCACTATACAGGAATCAGAAGTCACCTCCGTGACACAAGACGCTATCAGGAACCTCGAGACCTCGGTGCGTTGCTCTCCCACGTAGCTTTTTCTGTCTGACCACACCCAGCCAGCAGAAACCTGGACCCCCCGCAGTTCGTTCACGACATTATAATCTACAAAAATTAGTTTATAACAACAAAATCGCTGTCTTCTATTCGCTGTCACATTTGTACAGTTACACACGTCCAAAATCATGTTTTCATTCACAGGCACACATTCACGCGATCTGGCTTCCTGATACGTCGTCAGCTCCGGACACCATTGCGCGTCCGTTTCGATTTTACAAAAATATGATGAAATCCCAAGTGTCTTAACTCGGCGGATACCACCGTTTGTCTTCTGTCATTCCCTGCGAAAGTGCGATCGGCTGCCCTCATATAAAAAATCCGGAGTATCCTCAGTGACCCAGGCTCGTTTCATCTCGCCGAACTGACTATGAAACACGGCAAGACTGGACGCAGAGATCTCATTCCCAAGTGTCCTTGCAGGGGAATTCCACGAGGATGAATATCTAGATAACCTACACCACACCCTCTTGGCAACGACCGCATCTGCATCGTCCACCAAAGTGATCTCTGAGGAAGAAGACGAGACAACACGCAGTAAAGCGGCGTCGCCAAGCATATCCGAATAGAAGACCACTCTACCCAACGCCAACCAAGCTTGGTCAATGGCTCCAAGATACCAGAAAACGGGGCGCCTTGTATATTAGGCTAGAGGATATGGTGAGGTCCATAGGAGTGCTTCAGGACGGATGCATCCTTTATCAAGAGAAGCAACTCGACACACTACACCCCAACCGATCAGGAAATCTCGCCATCGACACAATAAGGATAAACGGGACGCCCGCACAACAAAAGAATTAAAGAAAAAAAAACATCAACAGAAGAAAAAAAATGCAGACTTACATCACTGCTACAGATGCCAGAAACTCTGCCACAATGCCAGGGTGTGCCGTTCCACCGAAAGTTGTGTGCTCTGTGGTGAACAGCACAACGTCAAAGACTGCAAATGGCCTAGGGAAGAAACGCCAACTTGCACAATTTGCAAAGGTTCGAGTGGAGTTTGTCTGGTTAACGAAATCTTCAAAAATTGTCTGCCAAGAGATGGTTCCAATCAATACCAGGATCGACGAGAATGCAAATCTAAGAGGAATCACCGAGATCCACGCAAGGAGCAGCAGAGTTCGGACCACTAAAGCAGATCTCTGCACCAACCACAACACGCTGGACCGAGAAAGGCGACTAATCACCGTTCGCAAGAAGGCGGAGGAAGCTCACCAAAATGATAATCGCGACCGACCACAAGAAGACCGGAGAAGATGCTCAACAGACGAACGTCGCCACCAACGCCGATGCCAGGCCATAGAAGGCAGAAGAGAAGAGCAACTCACCAAGTTCCTACCAGATGGTCGTATCACTAATCGCAATCCACGAAAGCCACTAAACTCGAGAGGTATTAGTTACGGAAAAAGCACGTTTAACGTCCACAGTCCCATCTCCCACTCCCCCTCAAGAATAATTTACAATATAATTGGTGTAAACAAAATGATACAAATAAAGAGAACAAGAAACAAAAATAGCTATATAACACACGCTGGCTTAAAAGAACTTCAGCGGGGGGAACCAACATTTTTTAAAAAAATCCTCCTATAAATACCTCCGTCACCCAAACATGTCCCATTGTGGCACCACTCGCCTCACCACCCCCGCTGTAATAGCGGGTAATCCGGAAGGACCAAATTCCGCGCGGGGGCGTAGTGGTCAGATAGTTCTGGTGAGGTTGGTGAGAGGTGTGATGAGCTCTGCTCTGGTTCCCCCGATGACCCATCTTCTGCCAGATACGGTGACCAATAGAACCACTTGCCCCTCTGTGTCCTTTCGGGAAGATCATCCGGGTGGTCCACAACCTTGCATACTCGGATTCCGCAACATACAAGGAAATATTACTTGTTGTTACTTTTCCTTATTCCTTCTTAATAACTTAAAATATTAAACAATACAGATAGGCCGTTTTACGTGACTGATTAGTTTTAATAACTAAACTGGCAGCAGGGGCCAACTCTCTTTGTTCAGCAGTTAATGTTGGAGTCCGGTATTCAGGAAGACGCAATTTAGATCTCTGGTCCAGTAATCTTGATTTTGGTTTTCCATGATGTGAGGAGTTTGTTCAATGTTACTTTTTTTCCACCTTGCTGTTCTGCATGTTGTGGGCCAAATAAAATCAGCAATTCGGCTGCGAACGATTGCAGAGCATTAACTTCCATATTTTCCTGTGATAGTACCCGCTGAATGCTGATTTTTAGGATTTTTACTTCTGGTAATTTCCACTGGCAACCCTTCGTTTCCAGTTGACAACACATTTATTCACCACGAATATAAACTGTTAAAAATCTTTCAGTATGTGACACTGCCTGTCTCGACCACACCAGGCGTTCTGACAACTCTTAAGTGAGAAATCTCTCCCCTTTCTAGTGGTTTTCTTGAACCGCAGCTGTTCACATCCATCTTACGATTTCCTGTGGCCTGCCCAGAAAGTTGAGTGGCTCTAACGCAGACAATGATTATACATACATTAACTAACCACAATACCTCTAATATAAAATACATATACTTTGTAAAGATTTATAAACTCGATATATATAAATACGAGTATATATAGCTATAGATAACTATGAACATTATTGTGGCGGCAATGCTGTATAAAAACTTCTAGGGGTTTCAGCTGCGTCAAAATTGAATCGTCTGGCGACGTTTCGGAAGCTTGCACCGCTTCCATTGTCAAGCCCCGCTTAACGTCACGTACCGTAACAGGAAGGCCAGCGAACTCAGTAATCTGTCCTTCTTGCGGCGCAGATTCCCTATATGTCCAACGCTGCGCGACGTATCCTCCCAGTAGAGTTACGTTAGATAACTATGTAACTTTCGCCAAGACCGAGTTCCTTCCAGTTTCTTCCCCAAATACTTGTACTCTCACGTTCTAATCTTCTCGGCATAGACTTACTTAAAAGAAAATTAAAGACAAGGGTAAATCAAACTAACATGATGCCATGTTCGTTGCGTTGGCTAAGTTGGATAAGACTGGCAATATCTTATTGTTTCCTGTATCCATACCCGCACCTTACTGGCCTAGGGTCAACGACTGGAGGCATCCGGAGATAGGTTGTTACGCAATGCCAACAATTCATGGAAGACTATTCACTCACACATCATCCTGTATGTGGTGAATTCATTGACAATACGATGTTCTCACGTTTGGGAAGGAGTAGCTATATAGTAAGTCTGTAACATTCTTTTCCAATACTTGCCGAACTCTAATTAAAACAAGTACTTTATTAATTTAGTTTGGTTGCTGGGGCTTATAACACATCCCAGTTTTATTGCCCGGGATTTGAAAGATGATTAAAAATGTGTTCATACTTTGGACAAATTAAACTTAACTTCAGTATGACTGTAATGGTTGATTTCCGGACAGTTTTTCGGATTTTTACTGTCTTGGAAGTTCTTGTCAATCCTAGAGAGACCACTTTACTTTTTAAAACAACTGCGTATTAAAACTAAGTGCCCACAACCTCTGTCAAATCACAACAACCTATACGAGTGTATAATAGTTTTTTCGAAGAAGCATGCATTTTTTTGGCTGACTTACTATTCACATTCTAAAGAAAATTTCAATTCTTAGACATAATGTCAGCTATTATTAATTTTGTAGACTCTCAAATACAACTAATCGTAAATGTACTACAGGAGGGACAATACGCTTAAGGTTGAGTCCAGACTACAACCTGCTAGCCTACAGGAAGCTGATGCTAAGAGGAGGGTATGTTCTGTTCCGGAATTGCCTGTGTGCTCTCAAATATTTGGCTAGCAGCTATTTACAACGAACATTCAAGTTATCTAGCCGATAAGATCCTGTGGCGTGCTTATTGTTTCATTTGGAAACGTACCCTTAATCTTTATATAAACCAGAAATTCGTCTGGTCAACGCATTGAACAATATACTACGAAGATTTTTCGATTGTGTTCCATATGTTTTTTAGTATTGACGGAATTAGTGCAGATTTTTTTATTTCAGAGATTCAAGCTTTGTGACGCAAATCTGTCTTCACTGCTCTGTTCGTACTACCTAACGCAGTTACGTCAGCAGCTTCGAATTATTAAAGCAAGTTGATATTTGGTATTGGATAATACATAATCGTAACAACGAGTAACTTTTGTGACTGATGGTATCTGTATGAGCTGAAAATTAACGACCGAAACCAGTACATCTATAACACTATCACACAAGGCTCAGCGATCACAGAGGTTGTTGGGGTTGTGGAACAGTGCCCTTACAAATGTTGAAACTATACATGTTTGGCCACTTCATTTTTGTTCTACAGTAAAGTCTAGTATCTTATTTAAAATGTTCGTGTGCGAGAGACAGTGAAACACTATAAACTCTTGTACATTGTTTCACTCGAGACAGCTACCACAGGTTCCCTCTGCTAGAAGAATAGATTTCTTGTGGATATTGGTTCCGAGACACCTGAGACCTGTGCCTCGACGACGAACTTTTTTCCTTCAGATTTCCCACCTCTAATGGTGTTGCTATCGGGCAGCCAAACGTTAAATTGTGATCTGAGTGGTAATGTATTTTTTTTTTCTTATGGCTTTAGGTTTCGTCGATATCGAGCTCATGCCATTGTCTTTTGGAGAAACCATCCCGCCATTCCGTGATTTCAGGAAACCAAGAAAAACCGTAATCTGGATTACCGAACTGGATTCGAACCCGAGTCTGCTCACTCGGCACGCTCGGTTTCGCCTAGGTGATTGCGGGAAGCCAGTCAGACGTTCGGCATGCGGCATATGAAACTATGCCTATTGTACAGTACCTCTCCGATGCAGTACGGTGACTTTTTAACTTGCGCAGCGGCGTTGACGAGAGCACAGGATTAGAAAGCTAGTCGGTCCTGGTTTTGAGATCATTCTGAAACATTTGGACGGATTCTGTATTTATATATGTGAGTCGTTTCATCGATTGCAGGCCAGAGAGAGCCAGAGACGGGTAGCTAGTAGTTGAGACGGTCACGAGTCACGGAGTAGTGAATCAGCAACGAGAGAGGCAACAGGTGGTTGCAGAGGCAGTGCATATGTAGTTGTAAGGCAGTCCACTGACTATTGAGAGTTGGATTGGTCAGTGCTTCTCTTCTTGACGAACAATGAAGAGATCGGTGATACAGCTTGCCGAAAACTAGCAATAAAAATACACTTACGGGCCAAAAAATCATGATTACTGTCTACCCCAAAACTGAATGCATTTAGGGGTACGTCATGCGGTAATAAAAGCATATAAGCGCAGGAGAGATGCATGGGAGTAATTCTAACGACGATGCAAGTGGCAAATGGGAAAATCCACTGGCGTAAGTGACATTGAAAAGGCCAGATTGTTACGGCCCAGTGTGGTCGGTTGTTTGCTTGCGACTGCAGCTACCGTCTATGGAAAGTGGTTGAAGGCCGGCGAAATCACGTATAGGTGACAAGCTCGTGAACGTCCACGCCACATCACAGAACGTGGAGGTCGGAGGCTTGCCCGCTCTGTAAAACAGGACAGGGTGCGATATGCAGCAGATCTGACGGCAGAGTACATTACTGTTGCAGATTGAACATGGGCACTGCGGCAGGCGGCCCCTACGTGTTCCATAGTGACCCAGCGACATTGTTATGGTGCTACAGTAGTTTGAGGAACATGATGGTAAACTGACGCTGATGTCTTGACAAACAAATTCGCCTGATCTCAACCCGATAGAACACAGCTTGGACGCTATCGGTAGTGTCTGACCGAAGGTCATTTACTGGCCGAAGCCGAATGTTCGGCTTTTAGGATAACCTTCGGCTACGGCCGAAGGTTCAAAAATAATTACATATCTTAGCATACTGACACGAGGTATATATGACATGCAAAACCTGAACAGTTATTTTGATTTATATGTAGTATTGTTGATATAAATTGCACTTTTTAACAATAATTATAAACACAGTTTTTAATATTTATTTATTAGAATAAAATAAACAGTGAAATATTACCAAACCAGGTTTTCAGCAACGGAATTTGGCAAAATTAAATACAGTTACTTTTATTTTGCAATAATATTTAATTTAAAATTTAACAGTAACAGCCCGAATCAAATTATAATAATTTGTCTCGTGGATTAAATTAATAATTAATTATTTGGAGTTTTAGCATTGGTAAATCAAATACAAGTTAGCTTAAACATAGTAATACTGTCGTTTTTTTAACAACAACAAAACATGTTTTCAACCTTCTTATCTAACATAAATATTCTAGATTTCGAAATACGATTTCTACTGTCTAAGTTAGTATCACATATTAAATTTTCAGATAAACCGAATCAATAAAATATTTTTAAGTTAGTTTCACGTATACAGATTAATTAAAAATGTACTAAATATAATCAAAACAAAAAGTAGATAGGCACTAATAAAATAATTTAATAATCAAAGCGAAACAGCATGATTTAATAAGCTAAAGCTAATAGTTTTTCAACATTTTAGCAGCTTAAATCAGCTCTTCTGTCGTCATAGATTTTACCGGCA
>JARYHS010013630.1:147637438-147691982 GCA_031002005.1 Vandiemenella viatica
CTAACTCATAACTGTAAACTCATAAATGAAACAGGAAATATCTGTCATATATAAGCAATAATATAATTTTAACAGAATCGACAGCCTGACTGGTTAATGAAATTGGTTGGAAAAGGCAGACGATATAATCAGAAAAGTCACAGACATTATTCTCCCAATAGTTTATTAGTCCCATATTAACTGAAATATATTTGACACCGTTTTCCTTTATTTACTTCCGCTGGAAAAATTGCTGCTACCCTCATGCATACGAAATGAAGCACAATTTCATATGAAAGGAGTCAGTGTTTGGGTTGTAAAGCACCCTGGACTATTATACGTAAAAATAGTTTCATATTGATAGCTGTGAGGCTATCTTGTCTGGCGGACCATTGTAGTCAGTTTAGTTCAGGGCTGACACTGCTCCCCGCTCAGTGGTTTCGTTACTTTCCACTAATGCACTTCTCACAGGACAGTACGCTAAACGAAATTCGTGTGCTTCTAGGTTGGCGCACAGCCTGCACCGCGGTAGCAGTAACATGTAAACATAAAAGGAGGGCATCCGAAACAGTATGACCAGTTACAGTAAAGGGGTGGTTTTTAACATACATGCAAAACAAAACAAACAAAACTTAACATTGTTGGCACAAATAGCGAGCGGTCATTATCCACCAATAGGACTGCATCCTGAAAATTACTGCCACTAATACAGTTTATGAACAATTTTTTCAAATTAAAATATATTTCTCGGTGTAACGTTTACTTTCCTTTGCTACTAAGATAACGTTATAATTACTGTGTTTACACATATCGAAATCAACCACAACGATGTTTACCTTAAATTAAATCCGCAATTTACTTACTGTTTCTGAAATCTATCTGTGAAATAGTGGTTTAATTAACGTATTTCACTTATTTTACCTTACTGTACTCAGAAACTGGATAATATCATATCAGAATCTCAAGCGTAGCATAGTGACGTGATCTTTGGTTGACTCTTAAAGCACAAATATGTTTATGTCATTTAAATATTACTTACGCTTAACTGATGTATTCCGTTTATTTTAATCTTTTACATTTTTGAGAACTGAAGAAATTAATAGCCGAAGTCAAAAAACAAGTAGAAAGGTGATCTTTTGTGAGTTATTTCTTGAAAGGAGTGCTAATCTGAAATGCAGAGTTATCTGTCACCACATTTCGCTCATCGCGAAATGATAGTAATTTTTCACTCCATTCTTCGGTACATATAAATCATAAGCTATTTTCACAGATTTTAATCTCGACCATAAGCTCTCACATTATGAAAACAGCATCCAGATTTGTGCGGTAGTTTTTGCGCGATGCCATTTCAAACTCTGAGACACACGCACTCGTTGCTTGCAAAATGTATGTATGTGTGTATTTGTGGGGAAGGGGTGGGTGGGGGGAATGTGTGCACGTAAAATATGAAGGTATTTGTGAGTTGTGTGGTTGTGTATTGTATGTGTTTAGTGTAGTGAGTGTGTGTTTGTGTGTGTGTGTGTGTTTGTGTGTTAGTGTGTGTGTGTGTGTTTTTGGGTGTGTATGCGCAGGGGCGGATCCAGGATTTTGTTTTGGGGGGGCTTGAGCGGACTTTGGTTTGGGGGGGGGGGGCTTGAGTCGGGAAAAAGGTAGTATTTATAGCCTTCTCGGGCCTCAAATCCGTAGAGCTAAAAAAAAAAAAGGTCTTCAAAACTACAATTTCGTTGTGTGTGTGTGAGAGAGAGAGAGAGAGAAAGAGAGAGAGAGAGACTGTATGTGTGAGTGTGTGTATGATCTTGGATCTTGGACCTTAAGTCAGTTACTGTGTGTGTAAATGTTCCAGTGTGTGTAAATGTTCCAGTGTGTGTAAATATGCCAGTGTGATTCCGTGTGATAAGTGTCTGACGGTGTGCATGTAGGTGCGAGTATGGCAGTGGGGTGAGTGTGACTTTGTACGTGAGAATATTGTTTTGAGTATGTGTGTGTTGTGCACACGATATGGAGTTTTGTTTTATTCCTGAGATCAGAATCATTCCTCAGGCTCAGCGTATTCGAGAGAGACGGCAGGCCGGCTGCGGGTCGTGCTGCTGGGAGTGATCCGCAAATCTGAGTCGTTTTTGTCACAGTTGTTAGTGAGTACTAAGAATGAACAGTATCAGTAGACGCCAAAGAAATCGCAAACCAAACTATAGCAAAGTAATGTTTAGGGTGCAAAAAAGAGTTGCCAGATTTGTTTCTGGAAATTATCACAGAACACAATAACAGATACGATGATGAAAGAGCTGCAATGGGTTTCATTGGAAGACAGGAGGAGGGTGAAGAGGGTCATGGGAGTGTATATTTTTGATGAGGCATCGAAAGATATTGGTGTAAGAATGAAAAGTAATACAGGGAAGGGAAAAGATGACCATGACCACAAGCTGGCACTCGATTTCAGGCTCAAGGGTGTAGGAAGATTATCTTTTTCAGGTAAGTGTTTCAGTGATTGGAATAAGTTACCAAGAGAAATGATAAATACTTTACCAAAAACGTTGAAAGAATCTAAAGTTAAAATTTGTAGAGGGCAAATATAGGTGGGTGCAGGAAAGGGGGAAGACGGGTGTGCAAGGAAATTCCCGCCGAAGCATGCGCTCCATTGCAATTTTAATTAAGCAGTAATTAATTAAACATAGTGTATGACTTGCACTGGAATCAAATTTCAAGTCTACAGCCAGTAGGCGCTCGCGTCTTTGTTTTTCAATATAAACAGGTCTCACCAGCTAGTCGGCAGCACACGCGCTCAGGTTAAAATATCGCTCTCCAGTTTCGTTTAAGAAACAGCAGTATTGATTATACAATTTTAAGAAATTTTGAGTGCGATACTTGATTTCAGTAAGGGAAACAGATGTGAGTGTGAAGCCTGCAGCTTATTTCGTGTTCGACCCTAAAATCGAATTTCGCAGATATTTTCAGAGATTGTGCAATCATCGTCTGGCCCTGCTTCAAAAGGGATTAAACGTTTACCTAACAAATAACTGTAAACCAGTGTCACTAGTTTTCGATGACCCTGACGATGTTGAACACCGGGCACTTCACTGCAGCGCAGGTCGTAACCAGATCCAGTCTTTGGTTGAAGCTTGGATTAAAATTTCACTGCCTTCCCCACCCAAACTGACGTAGAGTCGACGGAAAGGTCGGTCGGGTGAGCCGGCATTGGAGTTTGCGGTTTGCAAGGAACCGAATCTGTTCCGCGAATAGCGGAGAACCCGATGCGTGGCGACTCACACACGTCACGTGACGCAGTGAGCAGGTGTTCGAGCCCGGACCTTGGGGAGGCCGCCGACATTCGTAGTTTGTCTTTCTGATCTCTTTCCACTGAGTGCAGTGGGTGAAAGGTTAACGCTCTGGCCTCGCATTAGGGAGGACGCCGGTTCGAATCCTCGTCTGGGAACCCAGATTTGGGTTTTTCATGGTTTTCCCAAATCACTCCAGGTGAATGCCGGGATTTTTCCTTCAAAAGGACATGGCCGAATTCCTTCCCGTTCCTAGTCCCAATTCCCATTCCGCATCTAATGACCACGACGTCGACGAGGCGTAAAGCCATAAATAAAAAAACCAGAATTAACGGAATAAATCTGTGAATATAAACAACTAGCTGTTACCCGCGACTTCGTACGCATGGACTTAGAATTTAATTGCCAGAATTGGATATAGAAAGCTGTTAGTAACGTAAGATTTGTCCAAACAATACCTAGTCGGCAAGATATGACAGGAAAACCATCACTATATTATTCTACCGTCCAACCTGTCACATGAAGAGAATCAATTTCCAACATAATTAAAAACAGACGAAGGTGGGGGGATGTGTGTGTGTGGGTGGTGTGGGAGGTGGTTAACTGAGGGCAGCTTTATTTCAGCTTAGTCTTTTCTTCTTTCTTCAGTGTGAGCATCAGACTCTTGTATTCTAATAACTTTAGCTGCTCGTGCTCTTCAAGAGCTACACCTTAGGTCAGGTTTATGCCCGCAAGGCAAGTCAAAAAAGGAGACAAAATAAACTGGTATAAGAAACGTTTATGTGAACACAAAGTAATTGTAAAATGCAGAGAAAATCGACATCTGTACTTAATAATAAGTTTTGTGTCTAAACGAAATTTTCTAACAAATCATACGCCAACAGGCTGCGCGAGAAGCTCAGATTAAGCAACTGACGCAACATTACAGACCAACACACGCATCCATCTGTCTGTCACCATTCAATAAGTTCTCAAAATTTCGTGACTAAAACTGTTTTTCATACCGAAAATAATGTCCTGTGTCCTTACTACAGATACAAAATATTTTTTGTCAAATTCAATCAATATCGGTATAGCCATTTAGTCATCAACGTAACAAAAATACAGAGACTTACTTCCGCACTTATAATATTATTAGTGCAGATCACACACACACTTACTGCGAGAGAAACAATGCCTGGGGGACCAATGTAGAGAAAAAAACTGTACACGTACGGCATTGTTAGACCGCTTACGATTTGCCACTCATTGCACTCCTAAATTTGTGGTATCTACAGTTTAACATGGAATCCGAACACTTGACCGTCCAGGCGTGGCTCATACGATTAAAAACAATTCTTAAAAATCTTTGCTTCCACCGGGATTTGAACCGGATCAGTAAGCAAGCGCATTAACTACTGATCTACAAAACCGCTATACAGGAAGGTACTACAGAGACGTCTGTCTATCGCCGTTCAGTAATTTTTCAAAATTATGTGACAATATGTATTATTTATACAGAAAAAAGTATACTATGTCCATCCTAATGCCAAATACCATCTCCTTGTCAAATTTCATCACGACTAGTCGTTTAGCCCAAGAACGTAACAAACAGACAGACAGTTACTTTCGCATTTATAATAATTAGTATAAATAAATATATAAAACCACTTAAATCTTGTCTATTCAAGTGCTCACAAGTCATTTGCAATCTGCGGAAAATAATCGGCTCGTAAACTACGATAAATAGGGGGACTCCTACTCTTAACAGGAAGAAAGAATTAATGAAAGGGGTAATCTTAAATATAATATATCAAAATAGACGCAGGTGTCCTTAAATACACTTTGCAGCTATAGCCGCCTAGCTCAGACCACTGGTGTTTATGTGTGGTAGTAGCCGCGAGTCTCCCATTGTGCACTATGGTGATTGTATGTTGTGGGAGGTGTGGTGGTTGAAATTGATCGACCTAGGACATTTTCATGTTTATACCAAAGTGTTCTAAAAAATCTTTGGAATGTGGGATGTACTAGAATGTTCTTAATTTTTACTAAATTTTCTTGAATAATGTTGTAGAATACAGCATATATTTCAGATTTTTCAGCTATTAACAAATAGAAACAATTTATAAGCAACATATGTAGAGTGTGAATTAATTTTGCCGGGATTTTCAGTGACGGATTGCTGATTTACCTCCAAATTCTTGACAAACACGAACGCTGTAGTGGGCACCAGCTAGTTAATATAGCAAATAAAAAGAGTCAAACAATGAAAGGAGGGGCTTAACAAAAAGAACGAACAGCAAATTTGCCTCCCACCCGCAAATAAAAATACCCGCTCTTCTTGGTTGTCACTAAACGGGAGAAATTTGTTTCATTATTATTCGTCAAGCCCAGCATGTAGCGCTCACGACTATTTCATTTTGGTTGCTCCCTTTCGTTCCCAATGCCTCTTGAGCCCGGATAATAATTTTTCATTTCTCTGTTGAGAGATGGGTCTCCGAGGTTTAGTAATTTTGGTGGAAGGGACCAGCAGTTAACAATATTACAAAATTTGGAGTGATCTGGAACATCAGTATCGGAAATCCCAGTGGAGTCCAATTCTTTTAGTACCACATTGAGCCACGTGATTCCTGTCCTACAACTTTTGATAAGTGAGAAGACCTTCTTGGTAAACCCCATTCTCAGAAGGTGCCTGCGTCGTGTATTGTCCAATAGACAATATTCTCGTGAAAAGGATTTTCTTAGGATCCGGTAGTTAAGGCTGAAACGCAGTCCTTTCATTTAACATCTAAAATAAATCTTCGGTCCGCTTGATAACAGGAAACGTGCGTGGTGGGTGAATGGTAACGCCGTGGCCTCGCATTCCAGAGGACACGAATTCCAATCCGAGTCCGGACAACCAGATTTCGGTTTTGCGTGGTTTCACCAAATTATTTCAGTCGAAAGCCGGGATGATTCCTTCAAAAGTCCATAGCGGAATTCCTTCCCCTTCCTTCCTTTCAGTCCTTTGGGGGCATCCATTGATTGCGTGAGGTGTTTTTCCGAATTTTCGGACAGCCCCCTCTGGTCGTGACGTGAGATTTTGTCTGGAACCCCCCCCCCCCAGCTCCCTCAGAGTAAGCCACGTGTTTTATGGACGCTTCCTAACGATCTCGACGTCGACGAGTGCGTAGCCAAAAGCAAAAATAAAAATATCGACGTGACTATCAGTAACTACTAGCTGTATTTGTCCATGCAACTCCATGAATTGAATGTTTTTTCCGAGTTAGTATCTTCCTGTTTTTAGCTAATTTGTTACGACAGCTCAGCGTTCATGATCCCTGTCCAAGCAGTATGTGTTACCCCCGCTCGCACTGCAAACCGATGCTTTTTCACTTATTCTAAACCGTAAATTGTCCGACTTGACACATATACAACATACTGCAGGTACGTCGGGAAGCTTTTTTTTTTTTTTACTTTCTAGGTCATTAGAGGCAGGATGGGACTGGGGACAAGGAACGGGAAGGAATTCGGCCATGGCCTTTTTTGAAGGAAGCATCGTGGCATTCACCTGGAGTGGTTTGGGGAACCATGGGAAACCCAAATCTGGATGCCCGGATGGGGATTCGAACCGGCGTCCTCCCGAATGCGAGGGTGCTGAGAAGGAGCCATCGCGTCGGCCGTGTATGCCGGGCAGTCGAGTCTGCCGGAGTGGGCGCTCTCAGCGCTCGCTAATCGCCTCGCAGACTGCGTGTCGTAACAGTTCGCCAATTTACGCCTGACACGAAGTTACAGGAAAGGTCACGTAGAAGTCACAGAACGACATTGCTTTCTAAAATTAGTTTTTTGTTCCTTCGTGTTACGTGAGACCTTGTGCCGAGGCCATTACAGTGGCATTTCCGCCTACCACAATTATTTTTTTGTGTCCACACGTGGCCGATGCTATCGCTGCCACACGAGGCATCGTCTCCCGTGGCAGCTGAGAACTGCGTAATCATTTAGCGACTGTGCTTCGACTAGTTCGAACGAAAACAGCCTGCGTTTCTCGGCCACACCCGTCTCGGTTTGCTCAGTCGCACCCACAAGCAACTTGAGAGTTCTGCTGTCGATTCACAGATAAATAACAAAGAAAAGTTCAATGGGTGCGCAGGGAAAGCAGATCAGAAACCCATTTTTCCTTTCTGTGTTGGAGCTCCTCCTTTCTGTCTTCTTAGGAAAACAGATAAAAAAATAAAAGAAACTAAAGGTTAATTATGATTGTAGGGTGGGGTAAGAATTTCATCTTGAAGGCTTGAAGTGTAACTATATTGGCGTAAACTGTGATAACAGAATCAACTGGGCAGAGCACAGTGCGAAGGTGGTAGGAAAGGGTTACAAAATTCTTCATTAACTGGAGAGGGTGAGGAGAGGATGTACCAGAGAAGTTAGGGAATTGGGTTACAAAACTTTGGTCAGACCTTTGGTTTAATATGGTGGTGTAGTTTGGGACCCACATTTTGGTTATCGAAGACGGGAGTTGGAGGGGATGCAAAGAAGAGCAGGTAGACTGCTTTGTGCAAATTATTGCAGGATGCAGTCAGTAACTGATATGATAAAGGAGCTGGATTGGGAGTCATTGAAGGAAAGGAGGAGGATGAAGAGAGAGCTGCGAACGTACAGGGCATATGTTGGTGATGGGGCTTGGAGGGATATTGGTCAAAGAATTAGGAATAGCGTGAAAGGGGAAAGGCGACCACGACCACAAGCTAAAGCTTGATTTCATGTATAAGGGAGTGGGAAAATTTTGTTTTGGTTGGTAACGGTGTCAGGGATTGGAACAAATTACCAAGTGAAGTGATGAATAATTTATCAAAAACGCTTGAGGAATTTAAAACTAAAATTTATTACTCGGAAAAGTAAATGGGGTAGGAATTTAAAACTCTAATTTTTAAGGAAATTTTAAAAGTGAAATAAAAACGGATGATTAAATAACTAAGGGAATTGCCACCGGAGCGTTAGCTTCATCGCAATTAGAATTAATAATAATAATAAAATCATGTTGTATGCAAATATCTCAATCACGAATGTGCGCGAATTTCCTTTTGACCTCCCTTGAAAATTTCACTGTCGTGGGTGACCTACAGTTCGGTCTTGTTAACGCGGCTTCTCAATGATGCTGCCTGTACGAACACATGGCTGCACTTGTATCTCTATAAACACTGCTTAAGTGTTCAACGAGAAAGAAATCTGTTCTATACGATTCGCTGATGACGTTGCCCTATTAGCGAACTGAGGATACGGAGAAGTTACTGAATATAGTTAACAAAATACTGACCGAACGTTTTTGACTAAATATAAACTAAAGCAAGACAAAAGTGATGAAATGTAGCAGAAATGATACCAATAATACTAGATTAATCATAAAAATAGGATCGGATGCAATGCGGGAAGTAATTGAATTTAGTTACTTACGAAGTGAAATTATAACTGATGGCCGAAGCAAGAATGAAGTTAAAAACAAATCCTTAAAGAGAAACAGACATATTTTAGCTTCTAATATTGATCTAGGGCTCAGAAAGAACTTTTTAAAATAAGTGACAATATGATACCGAAGCATGGGCTTTAGGAATACCAGAAGTTATGAACATTGAAGCATTGGCCGCGCGAGCCAATGTTCCAGGTTTCTGTTGTGACGAGCGCGGCTGCCGCGCGCGGCAACGCTACCCAGCCAGGGCTGCGCGGCAAACAGTCCACGCACGGTCTTTTCGTGTAGCCACCGACGTTTCACGTACACGTGCAGATGCAACTTTCGCTGTGTTGCATCACACTGTAAACAGAAACCTAAACGAAAAGTGCATCGATCGATAAGTAAATTGTATTAATAGAATACAGTAAGGTGTCGAAGTTATGGAAGACATGAGATATGAATCCATAGATGAAACAATTAACGAATTTTACCAGAGTGACAAAGGTTGAGTTAGCGTTTTTAAAATTATTTATTGAACCAAGTGTGAATAAAGTGAAAACTGAATTTCAAGAGGCGATTTCAGTTATTGAAACATCCTGTAACTTCAAGATTTCTAGCAATTGGAAACTCGTGTACTATAAACGATCTCGGTGACAACGTTAATTGCAGGTTGCGATTGTTTGCTGATGATGTAGTTATTGATTGGGAACTAAGGTGCTCTGACGATTGCTTATAAATTCAGTGCGATCTGGGTGTTATTTCAGAATGGTGGCATAAATGGCAACTTACACTTAACTGCGAAAAGTGCAAGGCAATGCAAATAAGTAACAAAAAGAATCCGTTTGTTCACAAGTACAAAGTTAACAATTCAGTTGTTAACACGAGTGATTCCCTGAAGTATCTGGGTGTAATGGTACAAAGCAACATGAAATGGGACTTGCACATAACTTCCGCCGTAGGCAAAGATAATTCTGGATTACGACTCATAAGTCGTATTTTGAGAAGTTGTAATGCTCATGCAAAGAAAATAGCGTACAAAACACTAGTGCGTTCGCATTTGGATTACTGTTGTGGAGTTTGGGATCCGTATAGCAAGGGATTGATTGACACTTAGAGAAAATACAGAGGAGAGTCGCTCGATTCGTGATTGCTAGTTACAGTCCTTACGAAAGTGTCTCAGAATTGATGCATAGATTGAGCTGGAACTGTTTGGCAGACAGGCGACGATGTTTTCGTTTGAATTTATTGGAGATTAGGTGAAATTCTTTAATTTACGAGTGCAACCTATTTAGGTCGCAATGATAGGAGGGATAAGATTCGAGAAATAAGATGCCGTACTGATGCTTTTATGTATTCTTTCTTTCCTCGTGCTATTCGGGACTGGAATGCACAGAATTAAGATTGGTGCTGGGCACCCTCTGCCACCGACAATATTTCTGAATTGCAGAATATATATGTAGATGTATTATATTAACTGAGGCAGACAGGCCAAAGACAACATGTTATCTACTTCTATTTTAACATAGCAGTTCGCTAAGTAACACGAAAACAATGTTAGCAATCTGAGAATAGTATCATGTGACGTAAGAGCACCTGCACTCGACATCAAATCTGAACTAGAGCCAAACCAGCGACACGCCCGGTTTGTTGTCGGTCCTGTCCAGGGGCACAATTTTTTCTGTTTTTTTTCCCCTTGTGGTTTGACACCTCATCGACGTCGAGGTCATTAGAACCGGGAATGGACAGGGGCAAGGAACAGGAAGGAATTCGGCCATGGCCTTTTGAAGGAAGCATCCCGGCATTCACCTGGAGTGATTTGGGGAAATCATGGAATCCCAAAATCTGGATGGCCTGATGGGAATTCGAACCCACGCACACGTGTTCGCTGAGAGTTTCGTGTGACCGTGTGCTCACCATAGCAGGTAGCGCGCGTCTCGTTAGCGAAATCGCAAGGTCGGCAAACCATTCTTAAATGTACTGAACGTTAATATGCAAATTTAATCGCAATGAAATAAAGAAGAGTATGTTGTCGTAATTTAAGCAAGAAGTGTATTTCAGTGTCGGATAGTCTCTGTGTCGAATGTAGATACGTAAATTCTTGCGTGTTTCTTAAATCGAAATAGGTTTCAAATTTAGAATCCTCATTAGAAATTGAACTTTAATGATAAATCGAACTTATCCTTCGTGCTGTTCACGAGATTAACTTTTTATATGCTACATCGCGGTTCTAGGAACCTCAAACTTACAAGTGGTCGGTACACATGATGACGTATGTAGGACCGTTTGGTCTGTGTATTATGTGACCTGGCCTCCCTCCCTTTGCCGACTCCTGTCCTTTTACCACCCTGATGGTACTTCAGGGCTATAGAATGGGCGTCGACTATAGGTTCATAATGCGGTAAATTTAGGAGCCTCTCTCGCTCGGGGTGTCGGTTCACAGGGTCAATATTCCAAACAGACACAGTCTAGCTTCAGTTACAGTAAAATAACTAACCAAGAAAATCGCATTCAGGAGCGCACCTACGCCGTAGGTGTTTACAAACTGTGTTTTCATTGCCAGCGGTCATTGAAGTTGAAGCCCCAATTTTGCATTTTGTTAAAACTAATGGCGATATTAAGGCTTAACGTGGTCCTAGTTGCACCAAATGAGCATACATACATAATAGTGATATTATCGTGTAACCGTTTAAGTGAATCCAAGATCAAAGCAGCGCATTGATACTAAATTACTTACAAACTAAAGAAGGAAACTCGATAAAATGATGAAAGACTTTTATAAAAAAAAAAAGAAAGAATATTGTCACTTATCGGCGTCTATAAATGGAGCAAATCTTAAAAAGATGGCCGAGAAGCAATTAAGAACCAAACGTTGACTCGATATCCAAACTTACGTACTGCGCAACCAACAGCTCTGCGTTTACAAAACAAGTTAGCCAGCGGGGAAACACCACCAGTGTATGACTACATGATATGTTAGTTTAAGAACATAGAAATTGTAATTTACTCTAAGCGCACCATTGTGATACGCTCGACTTACACGTAAATAAAATGAACTAATAGACTTGTGGACGCTACCTCACGTTGCACAGGACATCGCATGACAGGCTGGATGTGTTGGAAATCTAACTTGGACCTGACCCTCCCTGATTCACCCTTGTAGCTGATATTGCGTCAGTAACCTGATCAATTCCGTGGGAAATTCCCGTACGATACAGTAGTATGGGATAAGAAATGAAATAGGACCTACCACACGGGTCCGTTTTGTGCACACAATTCATACCGAAAACAAGTGTACCTTCGCATCGCATTTACAGCCTGACACACTCTGAAAGATGCTAATATTTATGCCGTTTTTTTTTTTTTTTTAAACTTCCCAATGAAGTAGAAGGAAAACTAGCAGACATCTGGAGCATTCTCTTGCAGTGTGAATAGAGTGTTGAGGATATTATTATGCATTCTCACTTTGGTTTATGCTGTCTGTTTTTAACTGAACACTTTGGCGAGAGCAGTTCGGGTGGTGCGGTTACTTTTGTTAAATACAGCCGAGTGCGCTTCCTGCCGACCTTAAAGAAACGGACTCTGTTCGTGATTCGCAGCAACAACTGCAAACATAACGCCTCACCAGTTACCGGACAGTCAAGTTTGATCTAGGATGTATCAGTAGGATAACATCCAGAATGGTGCCAGGAGAGAGAGAAATACCTGTCTAATCTTCTGGTCGGTGATGTTCATTTGACGTAATGATGGAGGGATCTGTGCGCACAACACTGCAGTCTGGTGGAACCGATCAGAATGCTGGCCTGTGTGGAGCCGAAGTAGTGCATTTCATTCACAATCCACTAACGTCAAAAATATTATTTTTACTCGATAAGGTCTTCAGGTAATTTTAAATATTTTATACGTCAGTAAAGTTTATTTTGAAATTGGAATACGTTTGTTTTGTAACAAATAACCCAATCAAATTTGTAAAGTGTTTCAGTGAAAATCATCTACACACAAATCCAAGACATAATGCGGAGTACCGATATTTAACGGAAGTACAACGACATGAAAGTATGTCAGTGAGAGCGTTCCACTGCACAAAGCTGTTTGACTAAGCTTATTTATGATCCCTATTCGCATGTTTTTCTTATATGTCTTCTATGAATTCTGAGAAAGGAGAGAAAGGAGAGAACTCCATCAAAGAAGTAGGGTGTAACGTATCGGGAAATTTTAGGGAAACTAACTCATAAAAAAAACTATTGCATTCATTGGCGACTGCCGATAGAAGTGAAAACTTAAAACTATTCATATCATACGCGCAACACGAAATGCTTACAACTACAGATATACTAAATAATAAAAAATAATGCTGGGTTGTTGTAATGAACTAGTGATCGGGGTTCTACTGACTGGGCATTCCGCCCCCGTCTTAACCTAACCCGGTAGTCCTACCAGATACATAGGACCTACAGTTTAACGTCGAGTCAAAACTAAGGAAGCATTCTGCCGTACTTCACATTACACAGGAATCAATGCCAGATGTGAAGGTCGGGTTTATGGTGAATGAAAGTCCCCATCGACACAGAGATTCGAATCGGAGACTATTCGTTCGCCAGTCAGACATCTTAATCACAGAGCCACCAGACCGCAACAGATACAGTATTAGCATTAGCATGTCGGTAATGCGAACTGATAAGATTTTACCCATTCAAAAATCGCCTAACGCGGCTAAAGAAGTTTTCACTTAAAAAACTAAACATTTAACTTAGTTCACAACCCAACGGTTCGTTGACTCTTCCCGAAGGAGATTTACCAAGCTATTTGTCAGAGGCAAGAAGGATAATTCATTTCTTCAGGGGCC
Source organism: Vandiemenella viatica (assembly GCA_031002005.1). Lineage (NCBI taxonomy): Eukaryota > Metazoa > Arthropoda > Insecta > Orthoptera > Morabidae > Vandiemenella > Vandiemenella viatica. Next base: position 147,650,937 of record JARYHS010013630.1, read on the forward strand.
TACCACGGAACGTCCCGGCGATGCTCATGCACAACTCCTAAAAACTATGGGTTTGTATGAACAACGGTGACAGAAATTAAGGTGAGGGGGGAAAGGATGAAAGGGTTTAGGCTTCTTTAAATCAAACGACAATAGTGTTTTCTATTTGTTTTAAAGTATATGTATGCAAAGATCCATGAAAATCGGATAAAAACTGTGTTTGTATAATGATTTTGTGAAAAGCGTCCTGCTCGAATATCGTACGTGCAACAGGTTGCCGTGATCTGACGCGCGCAACAGGTGGCTTTTTGCAAACCCATAGATTTTCCCCCGTTCAAACATCGCGTAACGCGCCTATAGAAGTTTTCACTTCAAAAATGTCGTCCATAGCAAGGAACTATAGTGGAGGCAGCCAGTGTCGACGCGACACAGAGACGGCATGCGAGCCGGGCGTGGCGCTTGGTACCTGACGGTGTCGCCGTATGTGCGGTAGAGGCGCCTGACGTAGCGCATGGCGGCCGTGGGGTTGCTGGCGCTGAGCGCGTTGCCGAAGAGCGGCGCCGCGTACGGCCCGGGCGCGTCGGTGCGCAATCTGCGGTGCCACAGCGCCGCGGCGGCCAGCAGCAACACCAGCGGCACCACGAGCAGCAGCAGCAGCAGCGGCGACATGGCGGAAGACGGGCTCCCCAGGAGCGCTGCTCTTATAGCGGCGCCACAGGGAGGGGGGACACGTCAGTCTCCTCACTCGGCTACTCTCCCACTTCATTGCTTAAAAAGAACAAACTCTTACATTCGTAATCACCGCACATTTAATTTATCCCTTTCCCAAATCCAAATTCAATTTTTTCTAATTACTGACCAGAATAATATAAAGAAGAATGCAAAGGGTAATAGAAGAGATAGTAGGTGAAGATCAGTCTGGGTTTAGGAAAAACCGCGCTACAAGGGAAGCAATTCTGGGTTTAAGATTAATACTTGAAGGGCGAATCAAGAAAAACAAAGATACTTTTGTGGCGTTTGTTGATTTAGAAAAAGCTTATGATACTGTTAGGCGGGACAAGATGTTCAAAATTCTAAATAAGTCATGTCTAAAATATCGAGATAGAAGAATCTTTATAAACAATATAAGAATCAAGTGGCTATAATAAAAGTAGAGAATCATGAGAGACAAGCATCAGTTAAAAAAGGGTGTGAGACAAGGCCGTAGTCTATCACCGTTAATATTCAACTTATATGTAGAGAGAGTAATAAAGAAGGTAAAAGAAAAATTATCATTTGGCATAAATGTTCAAGAGAAAAATCAGTATGCTACGATTTGCTGATGACACTGTCTTGTTAGCAGAACAGGCTGAGGATATTGAGAAATTACTGAATGGCATGAACAAGATACTGAAGGAAGATTTTTGACTGAATATAAATTAAAGCAAGACAAAAGTAATGAAATGAAGGAGAGAAGATACCAATCACAGTAGATTAAACATAAAAATAGGATCGGATGCAGTAAGAGAAGTAAGTGAATTCTGCTACTTGGGAAGCAAAATTACAACTAATGGCCAAAGCAGGAATGATGTGAATAGCAGAATAGCACTAACTAAAAGAACCTTCATAAAAAAGATAAATCTTTTAGTTCCAAACATTTATCGAGGACATAGAATTTTTTTAAAAAACTCCATATATAAGCTCTCAAAATTTGAAAACAGCATCCGAACTGTCGTCGTATATTTGGCGAGATGCCATTTCAAAACCTCCGACACATCCTTCTCACTGAATTCTAACAGCTGTAGCTGTTAAGCGTGACTTCATGGACTTAGAATTTCGTTGCTAGAATTGGATAAGAAAAATGTAAGTTACGTAAGATTTGTCCCGAGAAACACCGAGTGGCACAATATGACGGGAAAATCATCACTATACCATTCCACCGTCGAACCTGTCTCATGAAGAGAATTAATGTCCAACATGTTTAAAAGCAGAAAAAACGGAGTTAACTGAGGGCAGCTTTTTTTTAACGTTGTCTTCTCTTCTTTCTTCAGCATGAGCAACAGATTCTTGGCTCCAATAACTTTAGCTGCTCGTACTGTGCTAGGTGTGATTTACACCTACAAGGGTGTCAAAAAGGAAGACAAAATAAACTGATGCCAGGTACTTTTAGGCAGACAGAAATTATTAGTACAGTGCAGCCAAATCGACACCTATACTAAGTAATAAGTTTTGTCTGTAAATAAAATTTATTAACAGATAATCACTAACTTACTGCGAGAGAAACATAGCCTGAGCGACCAATTTAACATAACAGACTTACACACACATCTGTCTGCCTATCACCATTCAATAAGTTACATGACTAAAACTGTTATTTATACCGCAAAACAGTATCCTGTGTCCTTCCTAAACATACAAAGTATTTTCATATCAAATTCCTTCGATATCAGTATAGCCATATAGTAGTGAAAAAGTAACAAAAGTAAAGAGATTTACTTTCCCATTTGTAACATTACTAGCTGTTACCCGCGACTTCGTACGCGTGAACTTAGAATTTAGATTGCCAGAATTGGATATAGAAAGCTGTAACGTAAGATTTGTTCCAAACAACACCGAGTCGGCATAATATGACAGGAAAGCCATCGCTATATCATTCTATCGTCGAACCTGTCTGATGAAGAGAATCAATTTCCAACATATTTAAAAGCATAAAAACAAACGAAGGTGCGGGGATGTGGGGAGGAGGAGGGTTAACTGAGGGCAGCTTTATTTCAGTATGGTCTTTTTTTCTTTCTTCAGCATGAGCATCAGATTCTTGGGTTCTGATTACTTTAGCTGCTCGTGCTCTTCAAGAGGCCAGGTTTACGCTCGCAAGGCACGTCAAAAAAAGAAGACAAAATAAACTGGTGTCAGAAACTTTTAGGCAGACACAAAGTAGTAGTACAGTGCAGAGAAAATCAATATCTATACTAAATAATAAGTTTGGTCTCTAAACGAATTTTACTAACAAATCATACACTAACAGATTGCGCAAGAAGCACAGCTTGAGCAACCGACGTAACATTACCGACTAACACAAGCATACATCTATTTGTCATCATTCGATAAGTTCTCAAAATTTCGTGGTTAAAACTGTTATTCATACCGAAAAAAATGTCCTGTGTCCTTCCAACAGATACTAAGTATTTCCCTGTCAAATTCCATCAATATCGGTATAGCCATTTAGTTTTCAAAATGTAAGAAAAAGACAGAGACTTACTTCTCTACTTTATAATATTATTAGTGCAGATCAAACACACTTACTGCGAGAGAAACGACGCCTGAGGGATCAATATAACGTAAAAAAGTATACATGTACGGCATTGTTAGACCGCCTACGATATGTCAAGCATTGCACCCCTAAATTTGTGATATCTACAGTTTAACATGGAATTTGAACAACTGACCGTCCAGGCGTGGCTCATACGACCAATTTTTAAAAAAATCTTTGCCTCCACCGGTATCTGAACCAGAGATCTCGCTCCAAATATCAGTAAGCAAGCGCATTAACCACTGAGCTACCAAACCGCTATATTGGGAAGCACTACATAGACGTACACATCCTATGCGTCTGTCTATCGCCGTTCAGTAATTTTTCAAAATTATATGACAGTGTGTATTATTTATACAGAAAAAAGTATCATTTGTCCATCCTAATTCCAAATAGTATCTCCTTGTCAAATTTCATCACGATTGGATTAGCCGTTTAGCCTAAGAAACGTAACAAACAGACAGATAGATTTACTTTCGCATTTATAATATTAGTATAAATTAGAGTAGATCACACACTGCCTGCGACAGACACAAAGCCTAAGGGACCACTGTAGCATAAATAAAGTGCTGTATACGCTTACAGCACTGTTCGGCCGTCTACGATTTGCCACGCATTCCACCCCTGAATTTATGGGACCTACATTTTAACATAGAATCCTTACGACGCAACTCCCAAATTTGGCTCATAGGATGAAAAACAATTCTTAAAAATCATTGCTCCCAGCGGGATTTGGTACCACACGGGGAATTTTAGAAAGCATACACGTTATCCATTGTGCTACCAACCCACTCTGCTGGTAAGCATTACAGAGATGTATATATGCTATGCGTCTGTCTTTCACAGTTTAGTTAGTTTTTCATAATTGCATGGCAATATGTATCATATATATAGAAAATAGTGCACTATGTCTTTCCTAGGGGCAAATAGCATCTCCTTGTCAAATTTCATCGTGGTCGGATTAGCGGTTTAGCCCTGAAAACGTAACAAACAGAGTTACTTTCACATGTATGATATTAGTATAACTAGATCTCATGTATTTCCTTGTAAGGTGTAAGAATCCCGGGAGGTAACATTTGTGGACTGCTGCACACATATTACTTCCGCTGAAGCTAGGGAACCCACTGCACTCCGCGTGTACGTAGCACGGACCCCGGGTTTACCGGTGTGTGTGGAAACTCCCTGCACGCGACGGTCAGGTCACTGACCTGGAAAAACGTAAAATTAGAAATCACGTGGCTCTTCGTAACGAAAACACGCGGGTATCTTCAGACGTATACCTGCAGTCTCTCGGTCGTCTGTACAGCAAGTGAATAATAGATACAGACAGATTTTCTTTAGTATGGTTTTAAGCCTCGTTGACGTCATTGGAGGCGGGAAAGGACTGGAGGTTGTAACGGGGCTAATTTATACCAAAAAGGCAATAACTTAATAAAATTATTTAGCATTCAAAATTCCATGGAGAATATTAAATATACATTCTTTGAATTTCGACGTTACAATTCGCTGGTCACTATTAACAGACAGATGAACTCTAAACTTCTTGAAAAGTAGACGTCGCTTCGTGAGATCAGATTTACCAATTCATGAACCCGCAATTTTTCGGAAAGGAAGTCTTAAACAACAACCCATGTAGATTGTATGACGGGTGTTGGTTTAGCTTTAGGAATCGTTGTTATTAAAATGGAATTATTATAAAATGAGCCTTCCTTCATTGCAAATATGTATATGATTTATTTCTAGTTCTGAAAATTACGACTAAGTTAATCAGCGACTAAGTTAATCAGCGAAGCGCGTTTCAGGGTGAGGAACGGAAAGGAATTCGGCGATGGCCATTGAAGGAAGCATTCTGGCATTCGCCTGGAGTGATTCGGGGAAACCATGGAAAACCCAAGATCTGGATGCCCCGACGGGGATTCGATCCTGCGTCCTCCCGAATGCGAGGCCAGAGCGTTAATCGCTCAGCCACCTTGCTCGGTAATACAGACAGACTTAAAGTATATACAGTGTGCATCAGACCAGACATCTTTCTATTTATCCCATGGAGACAGCAACACATCTCCTAATTTTACTGACACCGTGACCACTTACTCTCTCTATTTTTTAAGAAGAGGTAATTTAAAGATTTCAACTGACATCTTCTCTTTCTTCCTCAACAATATTATTAAATTCTTTAATGACTTAAATAAATACTTTAGCTACGGCTTCACTCAAACGTGAAAGTGTGTGCACAGATTTTTTTTTTTTAAATATGTTTTACGTCTCTTAACAGCGTGGTGTTTAGGGACGGGAAAGGATGGGGGGCAAGGAACGAGAAGGAATTCTTTTTTTTTTTAAATGTTTAACGTCTTTTAACAGCGAGGTATTTAGAGACGGGATATGATGGGGGGCAAGGAATGGGAAGGAATTAGGCCATGGCATTTTGAAGGAAGCATCCCGGCATTTACCTGGAGTGATTCGGGAAACCATGAAAGTGTGGACCGAGCGTGGCGGTGTAACGACTAGCGCTCTGGCCTCGCATTCGGGAGGACGGCGGTTCGAATCCCCATCCGGGCATCCAGATTTGGTTTTTCCATGGTTTCCCAAATCACTCCAGGCAAATGCCGGGATGCTTCCTTCAAAAGGCCATGGCCGAATTCCTTCCCATTCCTTGCCCCCCATCCTTTCCCGTCTCTAAAGACCTCGCTGTTAGAGAGACGTTAAGCATAAAAAAAAGAAAAAATATGGAAGTGTGTGTTACGCAAGGATGTGGACGGCGCGAATTTTACCACTTAAGTAGTAGAATAATCTCTGGTGCGACGTATACTATTGACTACTGGTATGTGCTTTCTACAGTTCAGAGCCATCATACGGAGTGGAAACGAGCAAGGAGTTGCCGATATGCCTAGTCGACGTTAAAGGGAGCAATATCAGCAAGTAACAGTTCGCACGTGGCAGAATGATTGGTGTCCGCGAAAGGGGTTTGTTATACTGTGACATTGCAGCTCACACAGGGCACGCTGCTACGACAGTGATGCGTGTGTGGAGCCAGTGGACAGAAGAGGGTCGCACACAGCAACGAGCACATACTGGACCACACGTGTGACCACAGCGCGGGATGACCGTCAACTTGTCCGCATCGCCGTAACCGACAGAACGGATTACCTCAGTCTGGAGCCGAAACGTTATGAGTCATAGTCATAGGACGTAGACTGATAGCTCACGATGTTGGTTTTTTTGGGGGCGTGGAACGGGAAGGAATTTGATCATGTCCTTTTGAGGAAACCATCCCGGCGTTCGGCTGCTGTGATTTCAGGAAACCGTCTGTGTGTATGTTTGGACAGGGATTCGAACTCGCGTCCTCCCGTATGCGAGGCCAGCAACGCGTATTTTGCGCAGCACAACTAATTTTTTTCCTAATCACGTCGGCAGTAGCGCGAAATGCATCGCGCTGTGTGAAAGTTTTTTCCTAAGGCAACGTGCTCATCTATTCTGTTCACGTATGGACAGGGAGTCAGTGTGTTAAAATGGATCGAAAAAGAAGGAGAGCGATCGCCATGCTTGTTCTAAAGCATATTATCGACTATCGTATGCATGATTTTCAGAATTTTTTTTCATTCCTATTAATTTAAAACCCGAAACTGTTGTCTTGATCTTTACTGTGTGCTGTTACAATGTGCTTGGGGATGAGTATTTGTCTTAGAATCCCTTGATACCAAATATAACCCGAAACTTGGAGGATTTTCGAACCCAAAACCTGATTCCTCTAGCAGGCATAGGTCGTTTAGCCAAATCTGAAGGATTTCAAGTAAGAAGTCGATTCAATGAGTACTTCAACATCAACCGTGACGATTCAAATTACAGAAATACTACTATCATCACAGTTCTACATGTAAATTAATTATGATTTTTTTTTTATTAGGTAGTAAAAATGTTGGGGCAGTAATGTAATCGCTTGTTTGGTGAAATTAGTATACAAAATAAATTTAAATAAAAACTATCCTCCTATTCTTAGAACTTTCCCAGCTTTTCCGTGCACTTTTTTCATGCTTTTCGACATTTTACAATCACAGGTTTGAACTTCGCACAAAACATGAGACATAAGGGAGCGTGCATAAACCACGTAGCTCCATTTTGGCCTCCTGTGAACCCCCCTCCTCCCCAAGTAGCCCTACGTGGCTTTTGCCTCTACTCCCCCCCCCCCCGCCCCACGTAGCACGTAGCTTATTTCCCTTTTGATTCCAGAAGATATTTTGTACTGTTTTCTCGTGTCAGACTATTGCAAATTACATACGGAGATAATTAACTGAGGGAAATAAATATCCACATGCTGTTGTGTGTTATGTTCCTCATTTTAACTGTGAAAAATGTTATGAAAGGAAATCTACGTGGCCTGGCTCGGAACCCCCCCCCCCCCCCCCACGTAGCCTAGCGTAGGCTTCCAGCCAACCCCTCCCCCCTCCCCTGGACCCTGCCACGTGGTTTGTGCACACTCGCTAACACGCGGCGCGCGACGCGTTGGACTCCTCTGCAGGTAGTCGGTCAAACGCGCTGAGCTTATCGCGTCACCGTGTAACGCGTTGCGCTCTTTAGGAACACGGTCCCATTAAATATAGGGAGAAGGAGTAGACGGCGTAACACGCTGAGCTTAACACGTCGCACACGGCCTCGAGAAACCACCGCACGGTATGACGTCACGCTGGACGTACCAGACCACTGCCAGGCTCGTGGAAACACCTTCACTGGCTTCTGAGAAAAAAACGCCGCAACGACGTCACATTGGCACCTTGAAACTAACAGAAAAAAATAATTACGGAACGAGAATTGTCTTATCTTAGGCCTCTTCCATTTTTTTCTTATTGCAGGTTGTATCAAGACTATGTGAGCCGCGTGTGTAACTCTCTCACCGCCGCGCCTGTCTCCTGATGGTTATGACACTTGTACTCTCGTCTCTGGGGGAACATACGCTCTGCAACTCACCAAGTTATCAGTGGCAGAGGATGCGCTGCACCGAAACCAAATCCATTGCCGAATGGCGCGAGGGAAGAAATAATTCGTATAACAGCACTGCGGCATCTGACTCCCTAATCCTATATCCCCTGTCATTACCACGTAAACATGTCGGCTCATCACATTCCTACACGAAAGAAATTGTTGGCATATTTTTCAATAAAGTCAACAAAAATCAGCGTCGTCAACCAGCCAGAGAATCCCAGCCCAATCTATGTATGAATTCTGTGACGCTTTCGTAAGGACTGTGGGACGCAGTCACGAATCGAGCTGCTCTTCTCTGTACTGTCTCTATACTGTCAATCAACCCCTTGCGAAACAGATCCCAAAAGGCAGAATAGTTGTCCAAATGTGGACGCACGAGAATTTTGTATGCTGTATCCTTTATATTTGCATTATATTTCTTGAAAATTCGATCAACGAATCGCATCTTAAAATTATACAGGGCGTTCGCCGGAAAACGCAACCCTCCCAGTCTGTTGCCGTCGGCAACTTGCTCGGACAGCGGAGCCAGCAGTTTCCGCCAAACGGCACCGTGAATCACCGCACTGTTTAACACCTCCGCTGCCCCAACAGTGCAGTGCAGTGACCCTTACATTGTTAAGAACGGTTTCTTTGCATTGTAGCTCCAGTCTCTTATTAATCAGTGTTGTGAATAAACGTTTCTTTGCGGTTTGGCTGGTTTGGGGCTTCATACTCTTACTAAGCTGTACCGTGTTTGAGTGTGAGTAAAATTATGGTACGTTACAGTTTGCAACAAAGAATATTTCTCTACGATACATATGTGAAGAAGAAGTCGTTTAAAAAGTGTCGCAGTAAATTTCGTCGCGAATATCCTGGCGCTTTGCTGCCAGCTAAATCAACAATTCTGCGTCTGGTTAAAAAAGTAAGAGAAACGGGTTCATTTTTTAACAAAAAGAGACTGTCGGTCAACCGTATTCTCACAGAGGAGAAAATTGACGATATCGGTTTTCGACTAGAACAGTCACCCAAAAAATCATTAAGTCAGTTAGGGCAGCGTGTGTCTCGAAATATGTTCAGAAGATGTGAAATGTGCATTACACAAGAGTGTCAACACTTCCAGCATCTTTTATAAGGTAAGCTAATGAATTACGTCACATTTAAATGCTTAGCACATACAAGTTTATGAAATAGTCCGCGGCCGACGGTCGAACAATGCCGGGAGCTGACCGCTCGCTCGCCGCGAGCAGTTTCTTCCTTGTAGCGCTAACAGTGGGTTGCGTTTCCCGGCGAACGCCCTGTATTTCCTTATGACCCAAGTTATGTGCATGTATCGTTTCATGTACCTCTGTGCTGTTACGCCCAGATACTTGAGGGAATATAATAAAAAAAAATACTTGAGGGAATCAAGTATGTAAACAGTCTAACTGTATACCTTATACTCCTTAAAAAATTAGTTATACGTGTTGCATTAGAATTTTTGCAGTTTAGTGTAAGCTGTCATTCGTCGACTATGCCTAGATAGCACTGAATTATTAAGCACTAGACCAAATTCCTAACTTGCCTATAGATGACCGCATTATCAGCGAACATTTTCAAACAGCTCTTAACGTAGTCTCCAAGATCATTCATAAAAACATGAAAAAAGTGGTCCTATTACACTTTCTGGAGGGACGACCGATGTAACAACTAGATTGGTAGAGTATTCTCCGTCAAGGACGACGTACTGCGACCGACCATTTAGAAAATCCCGTATCCATTCCCAAAGATGACATGCCATACAGTCGAATCTTCGCTAACAGGCAGCTGTGTTGTACAGAGTCGAAGGTTTTCTGAAATCCAGAGATATCGCACCAGCTCACGATGATGCAGTCGGCGTCGATTCGTCCGTCGCACAGGGACATCTGAACCGGCGGCCCTGCTGGTGTGTTTCGGATGAGCAGGCCTGCAATAATTAAAGGAAAAGTTTGTTTGAACATCCGCAGCCTACCAGATCTGACTCGCCTTGTAGAGGTGATCCTGCCTGGGCTAAGGGTTCAAGGGCGCCGGGCCAGGTATTGCCGCGCGAGCTGTCTCAGCTGTAAGGAGCGCGGCAACGCAACCCAGCCAGCACTGCGCGGCAAACTGTCCAGGCACGGTCTTTTCGTGAAACCTGCGTGGACGTTTCACATGCACGAGCAGCTGCCATTTCCGCTATGATGCAGCACATCGTAAACTAAAAACCTAAACGAAAAGTACATCGGTAGATAAAGAAATTGTATTAATAGAATACAGTATGGTGTCAAAGGTATGGAAGACACAAGATAAGATTCCTTCGAGGATACAATTAACAAATTTTACGAGAGTCACAAAGGTTGAGTTAGAGTTCTTAAAATCATTAACTGAGCCAAATGTGAATAAAGTGAACACTCAATTTCGGGTGGCGATTTCAGTTTCTGAAATACCTTTTTTGAGTGTCAAAACAATCATTTTAGAGAATAGTTCCAGATGTTTTTAACGCATTATGCAAAGCTCTGAAAGAGTGGATAAAGATAATGAAATAATACCCATTTTACATTAACATTTTTATTCTTATAAAATTTTATGTTGCCTTCTTAAAAAGAACTTTCTTCTTACTTAGGTAAAATGTCTTGAGTTAATCATGTCATTTGGTGATTCCATAGATTCGTTGATTGGAGTTTGAAGTGATGGTTGTCGTGGTAATAGACGTAATACCATCTGAGTCCGATTAGGCTGCATATTTGTTATTTCATAAAAAAATCTTTGATACGGTACAATTATATTAAAAGGCGACACTTCTAGTTGTTCATGATAGCAAACTGTCGCTGTGCCGCGCGAGTCAACTCGAACAAAGACACCCTCGTCTCAAACGTGCGCGAGCCAAGTAGTGGGGACCTTAATACCGACAGAGAATGGCTCGCAGCACGGCATGTTCGATCGCGCCAATGTTCGAGTCGCCTCGCGAGCCAACGGCGTACCCATTATACACGGGTGCCGCGCGAGCCAATGTTTGAGGGTTTGTCGTGCGTAGTGAATACGCAGCTTAACACCAGTGGCGTCATGAGGCGGAAGATACTAAGTACGCCTTGAGTCAACCCTAGATTCACGACATCCCTCACATCCGCTTATTATAAGGTGTACGCTTTCTTCTGACGCGTGTGTGGTGATATCTCTAACTGGTACTGAAGTGGAATTCGCCCGAATATCCGACGTGACGTCAGTCAGCAACGTCATAAACGTTAATTCGAGTGTCAAAATGCGCGCTAGCGGTCCTCTGAATGTTGGAGGCAGACATATTACTCCCTCCGTCTCGCTGGAGAACTACAGCTCGCTGTGTGTTCCTCTGTCCCACGTTTGCAATGCTCCCAACTCGATAGTACATCATGATTTCACAGTTTGAAGGATTTTCCCACTTCATTATGTTAAAATCGTTTCTATATATTGTTTTAGTTTACCATAATAACCTTATTGACCAGCACACTGCGAAACAGTGTTTAAACTGTATGGATACAGGGGTGACGTGACGTTGTGATGCCTTGATCCAGACAGCTGTTCCGTATGCCACGCGGCTGAATAATGTTGCACATTGACGGCAAAGATTGCGTTACAAAGTGGTGAGGAGGCATCTTTTCCTGCCTTTGAGCAGTTCTCTGTTGTAACAAATACGCGAATGGCTGTAAGCAATGGCCATTTGAGAATTGGGTCGTGAACAACAGGGTCATTAGTACTAGATCTGGTAATGAGTTATTCTGAGCAACAATATGACTGCGCTAATGGCAATAACTATAATTTAGTGTCAAGGTACTAACTTATTATGCACTTCGTTTTTTTTGTTGTTTTTTTTTAAATTTTTTTTTAGTGTTTAAAATTTAGTTTCGTTAATAATTGTATTTCGACAAAAAAATTGTTTGCTTTAGCTGCAATATTGAATTTCCAATTCGCATCAGCGAATTGTCTATTGAGACTGCTATAAATTCGTATACTGCCAATGTGCCAGCCTTTCGGTAGGAATCCCGCACTCGACTCTGCTGCAGACAAAGCGTGGCACGGAGCCGGGAGACGTCCCGTCATGATATTGCTTACGTAGCGGAAACTACATACATCATGATGGCTTCTTCCTGCGAAAAAAATTCTGGAGGTAAAATAATCCACCAATCGGATCTCCAGGTGGGGACTAATCAGGGAGGAGTCATCAGAATGGATAGACACATTCTACGAATCGGGGCGTGGAAAATTAGAAGTTTGAATAGGACAGGTAGGTTAGAAAACTTAAAAAGAGAGATGGAACGACTTAACTTTGCTGTCATTGGGATTAGTGACATGACTGGAAGGGCTCACAGCATTTCTGGTCTGGGGAACACAGGATAATTAGCACACAAGCTGTCAGTGGAGTTAGTGGTCTAGTAATTATTGTGCACAAGAAAGTAGGGAAACTGATGAGTTATTATGAACAGTTTAGTGACAGAATTGTTTTGATGATATTAGAAACAAAGCCAAACCCGACCATGTTAGTACAGGTGCACATGCCAACTTCACAGCAAGATGAGGAAGAAATATACAAAATATACGCTGAAGTTGAAGAATTAATCCAATATGTGAAGGGGGAGGAAAATCTAATAATCATTGTTGACTGGAATGCGGGTAGTGGGAGATGGAAAGAGGGGAATACTATAGGCAGTTTTGGTTTAGGAGAAAGAAATGAGCGAGGAAGCAAATTGTTAGAATTTTTTAAAGATGTTTCTCGTAGTCGTGGTGAACACACTATTTAAGAATCATGCTAGAAGGCTATCACCTGGAAACGTCCTGGGGATACAGGCAGATATCAGCTAGCTTATAAAATGGTCAAAAAGAGATTCAGTAATCAAGTTCTAGACTGTAAAGCACATCCAGGTGCAGACATAGACTCTGACCACAATGTGGTAGTTACGAATTGTCGGCTGGAATTCAAAAGAATAAAGAAGCAATACAGGCAGAAGAGACTGAAAGTGAATAAATTCAAACAATATAACACTAGAGAAAAGTTTGCAAAAATGGTAAATGTGGGTCTAAGAAGTAACTCTGAAAGAAGTTCAATTGAGGACGAACGGAATGTATTAAAGACCGTTGAGTTGATGGATCAGAGGAGAAGGTACACAAAAGCTCAGGATGAAGCAGGAAGAAAGCAATACAGACAATTTAGAAACCAAATAAGTGGTAAATACAAAAAGCAAAAGAAAGATAGCTGCAAGAAAAGTGTGAAGAAATAGAAAAGGAAATGGTCATAGGTAAAGCAGATGTTGCTTACAAAACGATCAAACATAATTTTGGAGAAATGAAGAAAAGAGGTATGTAAACATTAAAGCTAATATGTGAGTGGAGACTTTCCCGGCGTACTGATGAAATGAATCTTCGCAGGAGTTCAGCTGGATAGCGTCGTAAAAAGACGCTATCCAGCTGAACATCTGTGAAGAATTCATTTCAGCATTAAAGCTGCTAATGGGAATCACTTTCTAAGCTCAGAAGAGATATATCCGATGAAAGGAATACATAGAGAAACTGTATGATGGAGATGATTTGAAAACAATGCGTTGGAAAAGAAGTTGATAGCTTAGGTGATCCAGTTTTGAGGACAGAATTTGATAGAGCTTTGAATAATTTGAAATCAAACAAGGCAGATAGAATTGATGAGTTTTCCGCATAACTTCTCAAATCCCTAGGAGAAGAAGGATCCAAAGATTATTCAAACATATCAAGAAGTTATGAACAGGAGAGATTCCTCGTGATTTTAATAAAAGTAACATTTTCACACTTTCGAACAAAGCACAAGCCAACAATGTGAGAATTATGGCACAATACGTCTAATATTACATACTTGAAAAATTAGTGATCAAGATAACATAGGCTTACAGAAGATTAGAAACGATATAGAAGAGATACTAGGTGAATATTAGTTTGGAATTATGAAAACCCGCGGTGAAAGAGAGTATTTCTGGATTTAAGATAAATACTTACAGGGCGAATCAAGAAAAACAAAGATACTTGTATGGAAGTTGTTGATTTAGAAAACGGTTTTGATATTATAAGGCGGCACAAGATGTTCAAAATTTTAAAGAAATCGGATCCAGAATATCGAGATAAAAGAATACTTATAATCTATATAAGAATGAAGCAGTTGGTTGGTGTAAAGGGTCTAACTTGGTCGATGCAAGCCCGACGGCAGCGCAATCTACACACCCTAAAATATCACTGCAAACAAAGTTTGAAAAAAGAAAAGCTGCGTTAGATATACATAGACCTTGAGAACACGGTAAAAATTAGCAGATTAGAACAAGAGCATGTGTTGGCAATGGCGCTTAGGCACCTCACTAGGATGCTGCACCCAGCAGGAAACAGTCACCTTTCCCAACTTGAAGCAGTGGACAGAATAACTCAAGGCCAGCAACTTACCCACGGATCCAGCCCAGTTGTTGACGCTAGTTAAAAAATTATTCAACAACAGAAATGAGATTTTTGACCCGGACCAAATATATAAACAATTTGTGATGACTCATGGAAGGATAGTTTTCGACGCGAAACTTCCATGGCCTCAGAGTAATGTTTACACTAAACACCCATAGATGAAAGGTACAATCAAAGTTGCACAAATTAATGCAAGACGGACAAATATGGTCCTGCATGAGCTAAGGAATCTTGCTGCGCAACATGACTGGGATGTTATCTGTGTGCAAGAGCCTTACTCTAAGGGCGGACAAATACCACACATGCCAGTATCCTCACAAACCATAGTAAGTGGACCTAAACCTATGGCAGGAATCATTGTACTAAACAAAGAACTAACTGTAACCAAAATATCGCAATACTGTGATGAGCACACAGCATGTGCAGAGATCGATACCGGGTGGTGTAGCGTTACTTTGGTATCGATGTACTGCCAATATAAGGACCCTATAGATGCTTATCTAAATAAAATAAGAAAAATTTGCACTGAGTTACAAGATCAAAGGATAATTATAACAGCAGATATAAATGCACACTCCCCGCTCTGGTACAGTGATACAACGGATGAACGAGGCTTAATGGTAGAGGAACTGTTAAATGAGTTATGCCTGGAAGTCAGGAACTGCCCTAATAATGCTCCAACGTTTAGTAATAGAGCCGGTGCAAAATCGAATATCGATGTAACGCTGACCAACCAGCTGGCAGGAAACCTAGCCAGAAACTGGAGGGTGGTTGAAAACGAAACTACAAGTGACCACAACTTGATTCTGTTTGATCTGGCCAAAGGTAGGTTGCAAATCAATGAAATTAACGACACAAGGAAAAAATATAACTTACGTAGGGCAGATTGGGCAAAACTAAGAGATGAATTCCGTCTACCAGTGGATCTATTGGAAGGTAATGATGTAGATGTCATAGCAAGAGGGATCACGCGTGAAATTCAGCGCGTAATGAAAATGGCCATTCCCCTCAAAAGACCAGCGAATACTACAGACATACCGTGGAGCGACCGACTGCAAAAACTACGATCGGAGATGAGGAAGGCGAGAAAAGAGTACCAACGGTGCATGATTGCTGCCGATAGGTGCTTGCTTCTCGATAGATACAGGGAAAGGAAGACTGCCTTTAAAGAGCTGCTAATAAAAACAAAGCAGCAGAGTTGGGAGGCTTATGTAAACGCTAATTTAAAGTCAGATCCCTGGGGCGTCCCCTACAAGATCGCAGCTAGCAAATTGAGACCACCGACTACACTATCAACCGTAAGAAGGGCAGACGGGACCATGACGGCCAATTGGAGCGCAACAGCTGAGGAACTGTTAAAAGTACTATTACCCGACGATGAGGCAGTAGGTGAAAGTTTAGAGCAAGAAAATCTCCGTAAAGGTCACAATGAAATTTATACCTCAGCTACTTTAGCGGATGATGTGACACCAGACGAAGTAATTAAAGCGATTAACGCCATGTCGCGGAAAAAGACTGGACCGGACATCGCTGCTGAAGTGCTCCAGGCATTAGTGGTTCCAGTTGGCTTCACCACTCTGCATACTATTTAATAAATGCCTTCAGCAAGGCAGGGTTCCAAATATCTGGAAGCAGAGTGAAGTGGTGATCCTAAAGAAGGGGAACGACAAGGATCCATTAAATCCTAAATCCTATCGGCCGATCTGTCTGCTAAATGTGCTTGGAAAAGTGCAGGAAAAAATTTTAGTATGGAAACTACAGGAACACAGGAAAAAGTATGGTATGAGTGTACATCAGTTTGGTTTCAGAGCGGGTAGGTCGACCGACGATGCCATAAATAAGGCCGTGCATCTAGTGAAAAGTAGTAATAGCAAGTATGTAATAGCTATCGCCGTCGACATTGCTGGAGCATTCGATAACTTATGGTGGCCGGCCTTTTTAGCCGCCTGCGAGAAATAGGAATTCCTAGTAACCTCTATGGAACGTTACGCGACTACTGTAAAAACCGATTTGCCAAACTGAGATGTCCACGAGTGACTATAGAGAAAAAATTAACTAAAGGCTGTCCGCAAGGATCGTGTGGGTGTTCTGGGACGTAACATTCGAAATGGCCATAGAAAGCATGATTGGGCAAGAAGGACTCCTGGGGCTTGTTGCCTTCGCGGATGACCTTCTACTGCTGATACAAGGCGGAACAAGGACGAAGTAGAGACTAGAAGCAGAATGGCATTAAGACATTTACAAAACTGGTGCTCCAAAGTGAAATTAACCCTTGCACCACACAAGACTCAATTCATGGTTCTCAGTGGCCGCCCCAAGCGAAATCCAATAATAAAAGTTAACGACGTCTCCATAAAAAGAGTTAGAACTTGTAAATACCTGGGAGTCACGCTAGACGAGCGACTAAATTTTACTGACCATATAACGGAGGTGTGCAGTCGTGCCAAAATAGTGATGAACAAACTGATCAGTATTGGGCAAAGAAGATTTCATCTTCCAACGTCCATAATAAGGAGGTATCACGACATATTATCCTCGATTGTGGGATATGCTGCTAGCAGTTGGGCGCATAAGTTACGACAAGTTAAACCTCGCCAGGCACTAAGAAGCGTACAAAGAAGCATACTGATAAGATTAAGTGGTGCATATAGCACAACAGCGACCGACTCTCTGCTGGTTGCGTTGGGCGTTTGGCCACTTGACCTAGAAGTTAGAAAGAGAGGGGCACACTATTGGCTACGAACCGGTGACCGAAAAAGTAGAACAAATTTTAGGAAGACCGGTTACAGAAGCACGGGAGATAAAAACAGTCTTGATGGAAGAATGGCAACAACAGTGGTCGCGTAGTACGACTGGCAGGAGAACCTACAATATTTGGCCAACAATTCAAGAGAGATTAAACCTTCGTCACCTAGATCCGTCAACCGGACTGTTCATTACATCACTGGACACGGGCCATATCCCAGCCTACTACATAAAAGAGGACTAAAAGACACAAGCTTGTGTGAGTGCGGGGAAGAGGGTACACCCGAACACATCGTCTGGGATTGCACACAAATGGCAGAAGCCAGAAACGAAGGATTTCATGAACTAAGAAACATGAAAACGGAAGAAAAATGAGCAACTTTGGCGCAAACTAGACGAAGTGACGCAAAATATCCAAACTGCAAAAGGAGAGATTCATGCAAAGTTTAGCGACAGCAAGAGGAAGGCCAAGTCAAGCCGACTATGAGGTAACACCCGAGAGCAGCCACAAGCGAATGTGTCTAAGCGCTCATATATCGTGCTGAAAACGCAACCAGCTGTCTGCGGAGAGGAGTGCTTAAACCATATTAAAGCTTTAAATGGACCGTTTCGCAGTAACACCACTGAGATTCTATCTACAAAAGAACTTGCTAAAGCAACACTTATAAAAGTATAGTGTATGTATAAGTTCTTTACTAGTGCTCACATGAACTATAGTCCGATGCATAAAATGTGGTCTGACATTGCAATAACACAAATAATAGATAATAGTTGCAGTCTCGAGCCGCTTCTGCATATTCTGGCATAGATACATTATGGACAGAAAATAAGTAAAATATGTTATCTCTTAAAATATGTAAAAATGTTAATAGTTAGTAATAAGTAAAAGTTGTAAATTATGTAGCCAATAATCTTAAAATAGGAATTTGTTCAAACTTATACTATTGAAAATAACAATACCGGCAGTAGATGTTAAACTAATCTAGTTCACCTGTGAAAACGAACAACCTATTAGACGGATATTAAAGACTCTTACTTCTGCAATTACATATATATTATTGAAAATTAGTTCTCACAACCAGTGTTGGAGGTGGCCAGTCTCCCGATGGGCGGCCTTCTCGGTCACTTTGGCTGCCAGATAGACTGAGAACGTGCGCTATTCCGGGAGATTTGGAATTCGGATTACCGCTCCAATACCAACACTTGAAAATGCTTTCTTAGATGGTAGAGTAGTAGATAGTAGTAATAGTTTAGTAATAGTAGTGGTAGACGTACAAAGTGACATAGTGAAATATTAAAAAATTCTAACCATAAAGTGGACAGGAAACTGAAAATACTATACAAAACTAGAAAACTGTAACAAATCAATTATGACAAAATGCAGCAAGTTTAGAAAGCTATAATATATGTTAACAGTGAAACAATCATATGTATCGTGCCAACAAGAAAAGACTGTACAGATATTGCCAATACTATACATAACAAAAATTGAAATTATTCATTGTGGAATTATGTGTTGAAGTATCAAATGTAAAATTAAGGCCTATTTTAGTTTCTAGATACTAGGCTGTAAAAATGTGTGCTAAAAAAAAAAAAGTTTCAAATATTGTTCTAGGAGTCAGAAAGAACGATTAAAAACTCTATGTGTGGAGCACAGCACTTTATGGTAGCGAAGCATGGACTTTAGCAATACCATGTATGAATGGGGAGAAAATGTGGTTCTATACAAGGACACTAAAAATTGAGAGATAAAGTACGAAAAGGTGAGTGAAGAAAGAAATTTGTAAAAGGGTCTTACACAAAGAAGAGACAAGATGGTGGGTCACATTTTAAGACATGCAGGATTGTTTAATTTGTTAGTGCAAGGGAAGAACTGTGGATGTAGATAAATATTAGATTATATGAAGCAGATAACAGGACGAGGGCTGAAAGGAGTGTGTTGAGATGAAGAGGTTAGCACAACATAGGGAGGGATGGAGGATTGCATCAAACCAGTCAAAAGACTGATGACAGCAAAAAAAAAAAAAAAAAAAAAAAAAAAAAAAAAAAAAAAAAAAAAAAAAAAGAGGATTACTCTGCTCCACGCCGATGCAATATCGAAATACGAGCGCAGTCAAATATATATAAGGGACGCAAAATCTACAACAAACTAGGATCATTTTATATATTATCACGAAGACAACCGGCGACTCTTTATGCCACAGAATAGGTACCTTGCAGTGAATAGAAAATTTCTGATCGAGAAATTAGAAATAAGACAAAGGCAGATCTAAAGGAAAATGTTAGGTCCAACCCATGAAAATGGCGAATTCAGATGATGACATAAATTATCAACTCTATACACATGAAGAACACAGACACCATTTGTAGCAGGAGAATTGATTTCAATTGCAACATTTCTCGCATGAATCCTACAAGAATGAAAAATAAGATGTTTAATTGCTTCCTAAAAAAAAACAACAACCACAACAACCACAACAACCTCAATAACATCTCAACCTCAACAACACCTTAACAACAACAACAATAACAACAACAAACAATAACAAAGCTGCGTGGCTAACGGAGGTAAAGGAAGACTAACAAGAATTGAAGATAAGGGAGGAGGATATCCAGAAACGTATTCCGCTCAAGACGAAACTCCAAGCACGCGGTGGTCTCCAAGAAAAGGTGAAACTGAAAAAAGTGAGAAGGGAGGATGGACCTGCATAAGATACAACCGCAAGAATACTGGCTCTAAGTTAAAGTCCAGGTGCAAAGAAATGAATGGAAAACTGGAATAGAGTGGCCATAGACGGCAGAAATGACAGCGACAAGCGCTATTAAATTGCCATACGAAAACTTTTCCTTGTTTTGATGACAAGCGCAAACTTGATAACAAAAATATTCTAAAACTGACAACTTCGACGGTCACTAACATCTATCACTGAAAAAAATATTTCTTTCCTTTAGTCGACAGCTACCCAACAGCCTAGGTTGGGAAGAAAATTTCTTGATCCACTTAGCTGTATCAAACTTTCATACTATATAAATTACAAGATTTCCAATTCTTCATTGGGTTTTCTTTCAGCTGATCCCATGACATCTGCAGATCTGATGTAAGGGGTCTTGGAGCCCAGAGGTGTTGGTTCTTTCTGCGTGCTGTTTCTTTCTCGGGGTGGATCGCGCGATGATCCAGAGAAGTAACACTCTGGGATCGTCTCCTGAATCCCCGTTACTACCCGGATAGCTGCCGTTCGTCATTACTCTGTTACTGGTGTACAGCCACAAGTGCTGACAGAAATCAGCTCATTAAATTAAAAATTAACGAAGAAATTTATTGTGACTGAAAGGTGGAGGACGAAATATAAATAAGTTTTTAAATCTATGTCTATAAAATGCCAATCTTGGTCACGATGTTCTGTCAAGCGGAGACGTCAAGCTATGGCGTCACGCTTCTCGTTTCTGCTAACAACGACCAGAGATATTGTTGTAGGTTATGCGCCTTATTTAATAAAAGTTTTATTTAGCTAAGCATCCGCGAATAAATGAATTGTCAGAATACTGAAAGAAAAGTATGTAATTCGTTCATGTCGACATATTAAACATTATTTGCTTATATTTATTTCATATTCGTTTAATATAGAAGTATTGATTAAATTCTTTGCCCATTTATATGTAAGGTAAAAGTTTTAATTTTTGATTTGAGCAATGTTAGCTTCAGTTTTTATTAGACTGTTATTTCACCTCGGTCAGAATTACAAGTGGAATTTGACTTTTAGCAGATGGCATGGTAATTTTTTTTTAAATGATTTAAATTGTTTTCATGAGTTTCATGTTACTGTAATCATTGCTTCTTTTGAATGAAAGTAGTTCCACGCTGATCGCGATCTGTGGAGCCTATACTACAATTAAAACTAATATTAAGTGGCATGACGTGAGTTGTTAGATTTTTTTATTTTTCTTTGCAGTCACTGACGCCATAGTGCTGAGCTCATTATTTCAGACACATGGTACTGTGACAGCCATTGAAATGTTGTAATATCGGTCTGTATCACTGTTAACAAAAAAGAAAGCTGTAAAAACCATGGAATATTTCGGAACAGGTTTACATTACGATGCTTTTTGGCACTAACATGCGATACAGTAAATGTATTAATTCGCATGTGATTGAAGTATTGTTTTTCTAACAATTTCTATCGGAGTTTTTGGTTAGGTTGAAATGCAACCTGGACCAGGATGGCAACTGAAAAAATTTACTACAGCGTAAGTCACGAAGAATTGCGTTGAGATGTATTTTATAACAATTCTTTTTAGTTAAGCAGCTAAGAAGACACGACTTGCCAGAACAATGCGTTCAACCCGTCATTTTTGACGGGCTTTGAGGCGAGTCATTTAATAGTAACGCTGGGTAACCCGTCGATGTGTCGCAGGGCCCAGCACGAGCCGGTTTCGCCTGTGCCCAGGGCGGGCGGCTACTCTGTGGGAGTGGAGGGCCGCACCTCGTGAAATCACTGCAATCACTCTGCAATTCAGAAAAGGTATAAACTGTACTTTAAAATCAATACATATGATTTAAATAAAATAGTGGCAATTTTATTCAACCAGAATCTGTTTAATGAGACAAATGTACACTATCATACTTTTCTGAAAAATATTGTTTATTTCTTTTAAAAAAAATCAAGAGTGAGATTTGTTGTTGAGATTCTCACCATATCCTGTAAGTTAACGTCTGCCAAAGAGCAAGGTTGTATACTGTCCCCTTTATTATTTAACATCTACTCAGAATATGTCTTTAGGGGTGCATTGAGTGATGTGGAAATGGGAGTGCTGTGAATAGAAATTGGAAAACAACATTCACTACGTGGATGACATAGCCATTTTTGCAAACAGTCGGGAAAGTTTACAATATCTTATAGATAGGGTGTCACAAAGCAGCCATCAATACGGACTTGATATTAATATAAATAAGACAAAAGTAATGGTCATTGGCAAAAACAACAATTCTTAATGCCAAATTATGATCAACCAGAAGGCCACTGAATGTGTATCGAAGTAACATATCTTGATACCACAGTAAATAGTACATGGGATCCATCTGATGAAGTAAAGTCACGCATTGGTAAAGCGAGGGCTACTTTCAACAAAATGAATCTTTTTAAAAGTCGTAATTTACCAATTTCGACGAAGATGAGACCCCTGCGCTGCTGTATGTTCTCTGATCTGTATGGCGTTGAAACGTGGACATTAACGGAAACAATCAGTAAAAGGCTAGATGCTTATGAAGTGTAGCTGTATCGAAGAATGTTGAGAATACTAAAGACAGACCACACCACAAATGCTGAAGTGCTCCGGAAAATTAAAAAGAATATAGAAATATTAACAACCATAAAAAACATGGATGCTACAGAACCTTGGCCACATCATGAGGAACAATCACCGTTACGAACTCCTGCAGTCTGTTCTACAAAGGAATATACCAAGAAAGAGAAGTGTTGGTAGGAGAAGAACTTCCTGGCTAAAAAAATCTGAGAACATGGACCTCCAAGACAACTACGGAGCTAATCAGAGCGTCAACTAACAGAGACAAGACAGCCAAGATGGCTGCCGGAATTGATAGGGGCCACAAGAAAAAGAAAGGGCATCTTTATTAACTCTTGTCGATCTCCAAGCAATACAAACTTTGCTCAAATATATGTATAACCAAATATAGAGAACATTTTCCCAGCAAATGGAAATTTTTTAGCAAACAAAGATTTTTGACGGTCAACTTATGCCTCAGCATGAGACAATCCTTTCACAGTGTGACGTCAATAAATTCAGGCTGCAGGTCCTTAATATCAGCAGTAACGGGATAAGAGAGGAAATGTATATTAGACAAGGTTTTCTTAAAATCTACACGTGACATCGTCCTCCAAACTCTATAAATGATCATAGCGCAAACCCTTTCACATACTTTGTTTTCCTAATAAGCGGAAATGACAAAACTGGCTTCACTTGCTTCCCTTATAAACAGACCAAGTTTTGTTATGAATGATTTTACATGCTTCCACATTTCATGTGCAAACAACCCCTTTCCCTGAAATGATCCATTAATATCTCTAATAAATTCAGCTGCAAACTAGGAAGATTTTTCTGACGCTCTTGGTGGCCACTAGAAAACTGTTGTTTGTCCACCCCTGATGTAGGCGAATACTATTAGTGTTCACAATTACCGCCTACACATTCACGAATAAAATATAGATCAATCATACAGAACACACAAAGTTACATGTTTCACCAACACGTTTCGCTCACACGGGTTTTTTTAATGGATTTATGACGTCGATGTCATTAGAGGCCTGAAATGACAGGTGGAAAGGAAAGACAAGGAATTTGGCCATGGCCTTTTGAAGGAATCACCTCAGCAATCGCCTGGATTGATTTTGGGAAACCATGGAAAACCCAAGTCTGGATGGCAGGACGGAGATTCGAACCCGCGTCTTCCCAAATGCGATACAGAGCGTAACCGCTCACCCACCACGCTCGCTGCAACGAGAGGAAATCATTGGAAAACCGAAGGTAACATCGGATAGTGGAATAATTTTCAAATAATAAAGTTCAGGACTGGAAAAAGAGCTTGTGGAAAATATCATCCATCCTATAAAATAATATAATGTAAGAACGTAACCTCAGTTCATTAACTAGTGATTGTAGGTCCAGCCGCGACTTGAACCGCGCCTAACAACCGATGTTTTAGTCGTTACTTGTTAATGCATGCCATGGACTACTTCACCAGTTGTTTCAGAGTAGTCTAAACGCTGGAGCGATATTCCACAACGTGTCTATACATTTGTGTATCCGGTCCCGGGAAATCATTCAGCATGTCTCGAATATTGGTCTCAGTCAATACTTTCAAGATAGCAACAAGCACTGCAGTCACGAATGATTTCCCGCTAATTTAGCACGCAGTGGTAAGCTATATGACAAATTGCCAGGGTGGGGCATGGGAGACAGCCAAAGTGGAATTGTTCTAAGATTATTATTATTGCAGTCTTAATGGTATTATTGGTTTGGAATACCGATTTGTTAATTTGTAACTTATGAGGAAATGAGGAAAAAATGTAAGTGAGAAGTTGAACCATCGCTTTGTGCAAGCCTCAGAGGTTCATTAATACACTCAGGGACGGGTTTTGACTTGGGCTCTATATGTCATCTTGGCAAACTACAGTTTTAAGCTAATAATTTTGTGCTTTATGATTGCAGCTATTGCAGATATTGCAGCCTTAGGTTATTGGTGTCGCCAACGCGATGCTGGACTATTTTTACCTATGACTCTTAACGCATATCCAGCAGACCGTACAACACCACTGTGTCATCGGTTGCATACCGGAACACAGCGTGAGGCGCGCTGTAGAGGGTTGGATGGAAAGCTACGCTGGTCTACGTGGAGAGCCCAGCGTGGGAAAGGGGGGGGGGTCAGCCATTTTTTTTCACAGTTGAAATGAAGTACAGAACAAACAACCGCATGTGGATATTTATATCCGTCATTTAATTATCTCCATACGTAATTTACGATAATCTGACAAGAGAAATCAGTACAAAATGTCTTCTGGAATCAACATGGCAAGAAAGCTACGTGTTAGGAGGGAGGGGGAGGGGGGGTAGAGTCAAAAGCCGCGTAGGGCTACGGTGGTGGTGGTGGGGAGGGGGGGGGGGTTCACAGGAGGCCAAAATGGAGCTACGTAGTTTATGGCGTTCCCTGTTCACTCAACTCGTGTAGTTTGTGGAATTACCGACGAACAACTTTCATAAGTGAAGCACCGCAAGAGTGGCTACCTTCGAGCAGAAGTCCTTGAACGCAGTAGAAATGTTTCTTTGTCTAGCCTGCACCTAGGCGTAGTCGACAAACCCGTTTCCGTATTTTTTGCTCCACAGGCTGCAGCTGTTACCCTGCGCAACGTTACAGAGTCTACGTGATCGGAAAATTGAAAACATTTGTGGTGCTTGTGAGTGTTGCTATATAGGTGATCATTTAGTATACTTCATCGTATATTGCTACTTTTCCATACTATGCCTGAGAACTGAAAAAAATGTGAAACGATATGGTACTTGTTAAATCTGATACCAATTCTACATAAATAAAAAAAGCATTTGCGTAAATTTAGGAGTTGATGCGATTTTTATCCTAATTATGTAGCCATATTATTAAAGTTTAAATTTTTAGCCGCATTGTACAAAGTATCAACCGATCGACCAAGTTGTCCCGTGTACTAGTTCAGTTTATAGCTCAACTCGACGTGGAAGTGAAGGATATCTTAACAAATTATCTCGTGAACGAAACATCAGGATATTACTGCTGGACACTATTATAATATCGGACAAAGCCGTCGACGAACAATGAGAAGTTAATGTAGTGTATCGCGTTAGCAGAATACTGTATATTGCTCATCATTACAGTTTTCGTTATAGAAGGGACATGATCAGATAAAGGCAAATGTGTACTCTGTCCCCGTAGAAACAGATTTTTGTGTGATGCTGTATCGTAGAAATTTTCAAACTTTAAATGTAAACAAGCGGTGTACGGAAACGGAATATAATACGAGAAATCATTATTACGTCGTAGCTGTAGACCATGGAAACACACACATACTCTTATTAAAATTCGAGGTATGTGGAGCATGGATTTGTTGTCTTTTTTTTTTTTTAATGCTTTCAAGCTGTATTTCATCATTCATTTTTTCCTCGAACTTTTTCCTATGGTCCATGGATCTCGACGTGGTAGTGCTGAACATCATTATCTCTGCAACCAGGGAGTAAAACAATATCCATTGGGTATATGTTAAAAATTCTTCTCGACTTCTCGAAACGGCTACTGCGACACAGTCGGTGCCATGTTGTCACAGTAACCACTTCGACCTTCTATTTATCCTGACGAAGACAGCGAAGGTATCTATCGAAAGGTTTTGCATGGATGAACTTTGGAAAACCCTAATCTGAATGCTCGGACGGAGATTCGAACCGCCGTCCTCCAAAATGCGAGGCCAGAGCGTTAACCACTCACCCACCACGCTCGGTTTTATCACAACTAATGATGTGATCATCAGTATGCACTTTAAAAATTTGTCACTAGCCACGTACACTGCCCGTGTGATGGGCTTTACGCTAGCCTATAGATAATCGATATATAATGGGAGAGTGAAAATCTATAATAATTCAGATAATTCAAGTCTAGTGATGTGATCGATACTGTTATTAAGCGCTTCAGAAAATACCACAACCATTGTTTCCTGCCTCCCCAGTGGGAGGGGGGGATGTTGATATTTTCCTTACTTATTGTTCATTCGCAAACTAATCTACTTCACGTGGTGCACCCTGTTTACACGGACGAGGCTCTGCGACTGAAAGATTCCCAGTATAAGGAGTCACCCACCACTTGCAAACGGCCTCCGAAAGGAGGGTGGAAGAGTGGGGAGTGGTTCAGGGCACCCTCTTGCCCTTGGGGTTGGAAACGGCCCCTAAAGGCGGATGAATCAGAAATAATCTACGGCATGGGGATGCAGAAGGCAACGGGAAACCACTGCATTAAAGACCCAAAGGGTATTCCGAGGACATGTAATCCTCTCAAATTACATATATCATGATAAAATATTCCGGAGGTAAAATAGTCCCCCAATCAGATCTCCGGGTGGGGACTGCTCAGGGAGGAGTCATCAGAATGGATAGAAACATTCTACGAGTCGGAGCATGGAATGTTAGAAGTCTGAATAGGGCAGGTAGGTTAGAAAACATAAAAAGGGAGATGGAACAACTTAAATTAGATGTTGTTGGGATTAGTGAGATTAAGTGGAAGGACGCACAGGATTTCTGGTCTGGGGAATACAGAATAATTAACACACAAGCTGTCAATGGAGTCACTGGTGTAGGATTTTTAATGAACAAGAAAGTAGGGAAACGGGTGAGTTATTATGAACAATTAAGTGACAGGATTATTTTGATGAGGTTAGAAACTAAGCCCATCCCAACCACATTAGTACAAGTGTATATGCCAACGTCACAGAAAGATGACGAAGATATAGAATATATATATGCTGAAAGTGCAAGGGCGTAGCCAGGTACGGGCAGGGGGGGGCAGCTGCCCCCCCCCCTAGCTGGACGCGGGTTTGCTCTCGATCAGGGTTCTGCCGAACCGAAGAGTAAACAATGTTAAGTAACTTTCAAAAATTAATTCGTTCGATTTAAACTTGCTTTCTACTGCTATTTGCGGGAAAACAGACGTAAGCGAGGGCGAGGCAGAACAACGGGCCACGTACGGCGCTGCTGACGACTCTTAAGATCGGTTACACACTGGGCGGTTTCGGCCGCGGCGGAAAGTTTTCCGTCGCCGTCGTTCCAGTAGTGGCGCGAAGGATCAAATGGGAGCTTACACACTGGGCTTACACCCACGGCAGAGCTGCCGTCAACGGCAGGTATGCAGCCGTGCGCTGCCACTACATTAGACGGTAATTTCACCGTCCCATCCAGACAGTGGCCCATGTGGTCAAATAGGCGCTTGCATACTCGGCGATTTTTTAACCGCTTGTGCGCTTTCAGTCTGTTAAAGTTAATATTTTTTGAATTTAAAAATCGTAATGTAAGTTAAGTGATGATGGATACTGATCTTCTCATTTCGTTAGCAGTTTTAAGATTATAGATTCTTTTAAAGATCGGAACGCTACTAGGAACGCTTGGAAAGAAGTGTGCCTTGAAATTAGGAATGATTTTGACGAAATGAAAAATGAGGAAAAATGCCTTTGGATAGTAAACTTTTGATCACGTATTTAAATAAACTTTTAGAGCTTCGACTAGAAGTTGAAAAATGTTGAATCACATTTTATAGAAAGATTTTGATGTTTAATACTATATAACTGTGTCCTTATATCTTAGACATTTGCCAAGGAAAACTTTCAACATTCGAAATTCTGTGGATCGATATTTTTTCCTCTTTTTTTTTTTCCTTCTTCTTCTTCTTTTCTTCTAACACAGCAGTGACGAATACAGTGAGACAAGGTGTTCAGTAACTTCTGCATCATCTTCGCCATTTACTTTCGATTTTTCTTTGTAAAGTAATAGTTATTAAAACACTTAACAGATTACAATCTAATCACAAAAGTTTAACTAGTCGATTGTGCTTGTAAGTATAAAAGCAATATAAACTCAACACTGATAGTTGATTACACAGTGAAGTATATGTATTAGTTACAAATAAATGTAAGTCTTAGCCATTATATGGCATAGTGTATTTTTCAAACTTTTCTTGTACATCTATACATATTCACCTCAAGAAGTTTTCACCGTAATTAACATAAAATAAATATAGCGGATTGGAATTAGATGAAATTAAATGTTAATTTATAGTAGGCCCATGAGAAAACTGCTTACTTCAAGGAGATTGCCATCATTTCCACACGTTAAATACAATTCATCAACTGGGTATTCCTCCTTTGAATGCCGTACTTAAGTTTCACAAGCAACTGTTGAAATAAACATCCCAAAATAATTGAAAAACTTGGTATCGTCGTTCCTCAAATATTCTGTTTTCCTTTGGCTTTTTCTTTTCCTATTCTATGGCTATGGAACCTTCAAAATAACAATTTTAAAACTTTACTACGAAGTAATAAACACCAAATTAGTTAAATTAACAAAATGAAACTCAGTTCATCAAAAGAAAGGTACTGACGTCCGACCACGTCATCTTTTGCCAGCTTCATAGCAGCGAAAATTTTACCGCTGTAATAGCAGCAACAGTTCTACCGCCGAATATGTAAACACCTCAAATTCTGTAGGTGGCGACGGTTAAGTTTCTACTGCGGTGAAAACCGCACAGTGTGAACCGGCCTTAAGGGGTTGTGCATAAACTACGTGGCTCGGTCTAGAGGGGGAGGGGTTGGCTGGAAAGCTACGCTGGGCTACTTAAAAGAGGGGGATTTCCGAGCCAGGCCACGTAGCTTTTCATTCATATCAAGATAGAGAACATACAGAAGCATGTGAATAATTATTTCCGTCATTTTATTATCCCCGCTTGTAATTTATGAGAAAAAGCTACTTGGGGGGACGGGGAGAGACAAAAGCCACGTTGGGCTACGTGGGGGGGAGGGGGGTTCACAGGAGGCCAAAATGGAGCTACGTGGTTTATGGACGGTCCCTAAGCTGCGTATTGAGTATGAGCGGCTGCTGCGCGAGCCATGTTCGAGCGCGCCAAACCGATTATCCAGGCACTGTCTTTTTGTGAAGCCACAGTGGACATTTCACGTGCGCGAATAGCCGCAACTTTCACTGTGATCCGACACACTGGGTACTAGAAACCTAAACGAAAAATGATTTGGTGGATATGGAACTTGTATTTTAATTGAATACAGTGTGGCGAGAAACTCCTGGAAGACATTAGATATGAAACCATCGAGGATATAAATTAACAAATTTTACGAGATTGACAATCATAGAGTTTTTAAAATAATTAATTGAGCCAGTGCACTCAATTTCGGGAGGCATTTCAGTTACTGATAAACGCTGTGACTTCAAGATTTCTAGTAATTGGAGACTCGTGTACTAACCTGCATTACCTTTTTCGAGAGTCAAAACAATAATTTATTTGAACAGTTTCAGATGTTTCTGGCGCACTATGCGAAGCTCTGAAAGAATGGTCAAAGATAAGGTAATAGCAACCGTTTAATACTAATTTTTTTTTATTGCTATTCAATTTTCTGTTGCCATTCTTAACGAGAACATGGAGGTGATACCATCTGAGTCTGATTAGGCTGCACATTTGCTATTACATAAAAAAATTTGTCACCGTACAATTGTATTAAAAGGCGGCCGTTTTTGTTATCCATGGCAACAAACAGTCGCTGTGCCGCGCGAGCCAACTCGAACAAAGACATCCCGTCTTAACTGCGATTAAATACCGATAGATCGTTTATACTGTGATATAACCAGAGAGCGCGCTAATAATCTGTTCTTTAAAGTAATTAATTTGTATTTTCCGTAAGGCTAACGATGGCTTTTAATATAGTATTACATACAGTACATACAAAAAGTACGACTTTTATTTAATAACTATAATTATCTGCATTCGTATGTATTTTATTTATTTTTATTACTATCAAGCGATTGTGAAAAAGTCGATAAGTAAGAGCTAATTTGTGACAAAATATTTATTACTCTTGACTTTACAGTATATTTGTCCTAGGTGCTCGGATATGAGTTGGGTCGGTACAACGGTCAAGTTGTTTCTCGTTCTGTGGTCGTACCTATACTGCTACATACTGTGTTACAGCCCAGTTGCTGGGTACCTTCCTGAAAATAAATTTTCTGTAGATGCTAAAGCCACTAATTTGAAATTAAAATTTATTCATTGTTGTTTGCAAACTTACTTGCCTCTGCTAGTATAGTCTAATTAATTTGTTACTCGAACTTTCTGTCACTTTAAAAATATCCAATTATCACTTTATTTGCAAAGAATTTCATATATAGCCAGCAACCGAGAAAGCCCTTTCCGCCTCCTCATTCGTTGGTTTGATTGAAATGGTCATAAATTTAAAAAAATTGAAAAACTTAGCAACTTTCTGCACTTTTTTGAGATCATCATATCTGGGAACACCTATGTGGAATATCCAGTGCTACGATGACGCTTTTTCGCTTCAATTGTGGCGTCCAGGTCTTTGTGGTCTACGTCCGAGTGAAAGTTTTTTCTATGCTCTCAATTTCTTTCAGTGGTTTTTTCTGGGGGGAAGGGTATAAAATATCGACAACTGCCAATTGTGTGCTGTGTGAAAAGTACAATTGCAGGTACGAAGGCAGAACGTTTTCCATGACGCTTGTTCCATTAGATCTTTTGCCGATAACAGCAATTTCAACAGCAACACCAAAGCCTGTCAATCGTTCCTTGACCAAACTGATGCAAGGCTCCGTGGTGCACGAACCCTGTATTCTAAGCAAGCTGATATTAAAATGTGTTTCTTTGCGGTGAACATAACCCCGGGTCCACACGCTTGGCACTTGCCGAAAACTCCAAACCTTTACAAACGCTTGGTTAATTGTGGGGAGCCGAACATTGACAGCCACACGCTTGCGAATGCGCTGGTATGTTTTGGAGAAGAAAGCGTGAGGGACTTCGATGTTGTGTTGGATATAAATTTTTGCTTAACCTATATTTATCATAAAAATTTAAACGAAAATGAAAATATAACGAGAAAGGCGGCGAAGAAGATGGTGGATGTTAAAAATCCATAGAAACCGTTCCAGGTATAATTTCATTCATTTACCTATGTTTAGTATGTAGTTTCATGTATGTATTTCATTTAATATAATTAGGGGCCTATATGAAATTATTGTTTTATAATTGAAATTGTATAATAATTATTGTATTTACAGTATTATAATGTCTATATCAATTATTTTTTGACTGCAGAAAATTTATGGAAAATAACTTTAATGAGCTACTTTATGACTTTTTATTTTGCTTATGGCTTTACGCCTTGTCAGCAACGAGGTCATTAGAGGCGGGAAAGGACATGGGGCAAGGAATGGGAAAGAATTCGGATTTGGCCTTTTTCTGAAGGAAGCATCCCGGCATTCGTCTAGAGTGATTTGGAGAAACAATGGAAACTGCAAATCTCAATGCCCGGATGAGGATTCGATCCGGCGTCCTGCCGAATGCGAGGCCAGAGCGTTAATTGCTCCCCCACTACGCTCGGTGTCCACGCTTCTTTATGAGCCATCTTGATAACTTCTGCCGGAAGAGATATGCTGATTTTGAATATTAGCATTCAAGGAATGTGAAATATTTTTGTTGAACCAATTACTCATTTTTCTTGCGGCACTTCTATCACAACAAACAGGAACGCATGTCTGTCCGCCGTCAGTGCACAAAGTGTATCAAGTCCGCAGAAACGAGTAGGCGCTTTACAAGCACTTGCCGCAAACTTTCTTAGATTTGTGCCAAAAAACAGACACTCGATTGGATCAGCCACAAGTTCCAGCCTACACAAGTCAAGTTAAACGCTCTA
The DNA here is from genome assembly GCA_031002005.1 of Vandiemenella viatica. Classification (NCBI taxonomy): domain Eukaryota; kingdom Metazoa; phylum Arthropoda; class Insecta; order Orthoptera; family Morabidae; genus Vandiemenella; species Vandiemenella viatica. The sequence goes on from JARYHS010013630.1 coordinate 147,683,343, forward strand.
TCAACACGTTTCAATTTGCGACGGCTTGACGAGGTTTAGCAAGCGTGTGGTCCCGCCTTAAATATAGCTGATTTTTTTTGTTTTTGTTTTGGACGTCTACTCATCAAACATTCAAGGAAAATATTCGCAATTGTTTCTTGAAATATTCAAACTGAACAATTATGTCATTTGAAAACTTTGTCATCATAGATCTTATACAGGGTGTTACAAAAGGTACGGCCAAACTTTCAGGAAACATTCCTCACACACAAACAAAGAAAATATGTTATGTGGACATGTATCGGAAACGCTTACTTTCCATGTTAGAGCTCATATTGTGGACGGCTGTGATACAATACGCCATTCTCCAGGGCTGCATCAGCGCATCAGGGATTCCATGCGCCGGAGGGTGGATGCATGTATCCTCGCTAACGGAGGACATTTTGAACATTTCCTGTAACAAAGTGTTTGAAGTCACGCTGGTACGTTCTGTTGCTGTGTGTTTCCATTCCATGTTTAATGTGATTTGAAGAGAAGTAATAAAATGAGCTCTAACATGGAAAGTAAGCGTTTCCGGACACATGTCCACATAACATATTTTCTTTGTTTGTGTGTGAGGAATGTTTCCTGAAAGTTTGGCCGTACCTTTTTGTAACACCCAGTAGAATTAGCAGAATTAGGAAATAGAAATTCACTTTTTGAAAAGAAATAACTGAAATACAATGAAGTTCAGTTTATGAGAAAAACATTTTAACACATCATTATGCACTAGATTAAGAAATATCTGTCAATAGCTGTAAACCTTCTTTTTGTATTGCTTTTTACTTACTCCTCAGAAACATCTCTAGTTGTATCTTTTCTGTGTGTACGATCTGGGAGCTAGTTTTGCATAGGACGACATAACTCAAATTACAGTACTGCACACAACACAAACACACAACACAATTTGTGCCGCGATGTCAAATGTCAACTTGAAGGATACAGTTAAACGGGGCAAGACAACTGGTAAAGAATGAGTCTGACCGGAAAGTGACGACAGGGAGACACGGTGACGAAGACTGAAACATGTTTTTCACCCCATTTTACGGATTGCGGATCCGCTTAATTAGGTGCTGGATTCGCCAGACTGCCAAATGATGCCGGATCCCGCATTGCTGGATTGCAGTCCCTAGCTACATCCCAGCTAAAGTTTAAGTAAGTCATTGGTAGATTTAAAAAAAAAAAAAATCACGATTTTTCAGCCAATGCTACAAGTTAAAATTGTTTGATTATGAAGTCGCACTATGGTATAAACTATGGAAGGACAAGGGTATGACAATGGAAAATCTAAAGAACTAGAGCTTATGAAAGAGTTAAATAAGATGGAAATATTCTAGAGATCCAACTGACCTGCTTGGTGTACACAGAAAACTTTTACAAGAAAATTGTGATAAAATTGCAGATGAAGTAGCTCGAAAATTATTATAGTATAATATATATACTAATTAATTAAATTATAATTAATTAAAATATAATAATATTAATTAATTATTCAATTAATACAATATATATGTATAAGTTTTTTTTAGCATACATAATTATCAGTTTTCTCTTGCCTGCCCCCCCCTAAACAAAATCCTGGCTACGCCCTGTGAAGTTGAAGAATAATCCAATAGGTGAAGGAGGAGGGAAATCAAATAATCTTGGGTGATTGGAATGCGATAGTGGGAGAAGGAAAATAGGGGAATACTCTAGGAAGTTTTGGTTTAGGAGAAAGAAATGGGCGAGGCAAGCAGGTTGTTAGAATTTTGTGAAATATATGAGCTAGTTGTGGCAAACACACTGTTTAAGAACCATGCAAGAAGGATGTACACACTTGGAAACATCCTGGGGATACAGGCAGATATCAGCTAGATTATATCATGGTCAAACAGAGATTCAGGAATCAAGTTCCAGACTATAAAGCTTACCCAGGAGCAGACATAGACTCTGACCATAATTTGATAGTAATGAAATGCAGGCTGAAATTCAAGCAAATAAGAAAGCAGTATAAGCAGAACAGACTGAAATAGAATAAACTAAAACAATCAAGCATGTAGATAAAAATTTGCAGAAATGAAAGACTTGGGTCTAAGAAGTAACTCTGAAAGGAGTTCAACCGAGGACGAATGGAATGCATTAAAGACCGAACTAAATAAAGCTGGTAAAGAAACATTAGGCTTTAGGGAACAAGCTGCCCAAAACCTTGGATCACAGAAGAAACTTTGGAACTGATTGATCAGAGGAGAAAGTACAAAAATGCTCAGGATGAAGCAGGAAGAGAGCAATACAGGTAATTTAGAAATCAAATAAACAGGAAATGCAAAAAATCAAAAGAAAAATGACTAGAAGAAAAGTGTAGAGAAGTAGAAAAGGAAATGGTCGTAGGTAAAGTAGATGTTGCATATAGGAAGATCAAACAGAATTTTGGAGAAATGAAGAAAGAGGTGTAAACATTAAAGCTGGCGATGGGAAACCTCTTTTAGGCTCAGACGGTACTGCTAACCAATTTAAGGAATACATTGAGTAACTGTATGATGGGGACGAATTGAACAATAGCGTAATGGAAAAGGAAGGCGATGTCGACTTTTATGACTTAGGAGATCTTGTTTTGAGGACAGAATTTAATAGAGCTCTGAATGACTTGAAAGCAAATAAGGCAGTTGGAATTGATGAGATCCCTGCAGAACTTCTTAAATCCCTAGAAGAAGGAATCAAAAAAGTATTCAAGTTGATATCAAAAAGTTATGAAACAGGAGAAATGCCAACTGATTTTAATAAAAATATCATCTTCACACTTCCAAAGAAAGCACAAGTCGACAAATGCGAGAATTATCGCACCATTAGTCTAACATCACATGCTTCAAAATTACTGACCAGAATAATATACAGAAGAATGGAAAGGGTAGTAGAAGACATAATACGTGAAGATCGGTTTAGGTTTAGGAAAAATCGCGGTACAAGGGAAGCAATTCTGGCTTTAAGATTAATACTTGAAGGGCGGATCAAGAAAAACAAACACTCTTTTATGGCTTTTGTTGATTTAGAAAAAGCTTTTGATAAGGTTAGTTGGGACAAAATCTTTAAAATTTAAAGTCAGGTTTTAAGTATCGGGATAGAAGAATACTTTATAAACTATATAAGAATCAAGTGGCTATAATAAAAGTAGAGAATCGTGAGAGACATGCACTAGTTAAGAAGGGCGTGAGACGAGGTTGTAGTATTCTATCCCCGTTAATATTCAGCTTGTATGTTGAAGAAGTAATAAAGGAAGTCAAAAAAAAAAAATTTCTATGTGGCATAAGTGTTCACGGAGAAAAAATCGGTATGCTACGCTTTGCTGATGCCATTGTCTTGTTAGCAGAAAGGGCTGAGAATATTGAAAAATTATTGAATGGTATGAACGAAATACTGAAGGAAGATTTTGGACTGAAAATAAATCAAAGCAAGACGAAAGTTATTAAATGTAGCAGAAATGATACTAATACTAGTAGATTAAATATAAAAATAGGATCGAATGCAATAGAAGTAAGTTAATTCCGTTACTTGGGAAGCAAAATTACAACCGATAACCGAAGCAGGAATGATGTTAAAAATAGAATAGCACTAGCAAAAAGAGCCTTCATGAAAAAGAGAAATCTTTTAGTTTCAAATATTGATCTAGGAATTAGAAAAAACTTTTTAAAACTCTTTGTGTGGAGCACAGCTTTTTACGGTAGCGAAACATGGACTTTAGGAATACCGGTAAGAAGGAAAGTTGAAGCATTTGAAATGTGGTGCTACAGAAGAATGCTGAAAATTAAGTGGACAGACAAAATGAGAAATGAACGAGTTTTGTAAATGATGGGTGAGGAAAGAAGTTTGTGGAAGAAGCTTACAGAAAGAAGAGACAGGCTGGTAGGTCATAGTTTGAGACATCCTGGATTGGTTAATTTGCTGGTGGAAGCAACAGCTGAAGGTAAGAACTGTAGAGGAAGACAGATTAGAATATATGAAGCAGATAATAAAGGACTTTGGTTGTAAAGGATATATAGAGATGAAGAGGTTAGCACAGGATAGGAAGGGATGGAGGATTGCATCAAACCAGTCGAAAGACTGACGACAAAAAAGTAGTAAAAACAATCTTATCAAACAAAGAAAAATAATATTACACTGAAGATATGTGCAATGGTGATTTTCATTACATCGGTTCTTTTGCGCTGGTTACGTACCGTTAAGCACTTGAGTCTGCTCTGAATTAGTTTTCATTGTTCTACAAACTTACTTTGTTCAGATTTAAGACAAAACTGGAAAGATGCAGAAGCGAAAAGTTTTGAGTATAAATATTACAATATTCCAATACAGCACTATTCTCAATATTTTATCAGAAGATGTTTATTTATTTTTTATTATTAAGTATTAAGCAAAACAAAATGAAAATTTTGTACGTATAGTATCGTACAATGTTTCCCAAAATATCTCGTCACAAAAAACATGTCGCTTATAACAGAAGTAGGTTTTAAAACCATAATTTGGAAGCAAACAAACCTTTCGTATTTAGTGCATCCAGTAAGATGAAGTTAATTAACACCTTTAACAATTCTTTGTAAGCTTTGCAAATGGACACCATTAAGACTAGTTCCAAAATTATAACAACATTTGGTTCTGTACCCGTTAAGAGTTATGTCGAAGCTCAGTGTCCTTTTTCCTCTAAAATATAACTTAGTTGATTAAAATCGATATAAAACCGGTTCCGTAATCACTATAATATCAAAAATGCTTCTGTAAGTGTTGCTGTTTGTGCAGAATCGAACCGTTCTAACACTGCTTATTACTGATAATCACAACAGTTAATTGGAGCACCAAAATGCAGTTTAATTTTACTGTATGAATCATTACTTAAATTACATGCAAATTCGGTGCTGTTATTATAGAACCAGCAAGTTCCCTAGTTATAGCTCCAAGTGCTGGTTTTTAAGATTTCAGAGATTCTGTACTGGATGCTATGGTAAAGAGACGTTATAAATTTTTAAGTATGTCTGACATTTTTGTCAACATATAGTGCACATACGAATGTAGCTCGTAGTACTTTTAAGCATGCTATGTTCTTCTCAACTAATTGAAAGAATTTTGTTTTAAAGCGATGGAATTTTATATCTATGAATGCCATCTGATTAACATAAACGTATTTTCTAATTTAGTTAACGGTAAAACTTTATTTTGAGTCATCCTTCTTGCGACCAAAAAATGCTTTTTTATGGCGTATACGTTTCATCTTTAAGTAAGACATCATCAATGCCCTAGGTGATATACATGTAAATATGTATATAATAGTGTTCATTTATTTGTGTTTTGTAAAACTGTTTATAGTCAATTACACTACTATCTACTTAAAGTTTTATTTATGGATTAGTATGTGCAAGTTCGAAGTTCTATATCAGCTCTGTGTCTAATACCATTGCTTCTCTCAAAAGGCCAAAAAACACGAAGAGAAACTTCCGATTTTGTCAATGTTTAAGTTCACGTAACTGTAATTAAGCTGAACAGCTCTCGACAGGACCGAATTTAGGCTTTGTGGGTTCCTAGCCTATACATGTGGTGCGCCCCCCACCCCCTGTCGGGCAGTTGGCCCCTCCGACCGGCTAGGGGCCCAGGGCTGTGATGCGGGCCCCTAGGCTACAGTTAGGGGACATCCATAAATTACGTGAGGTGAAATGGGGGTGGGGGGGGTCCGGCGAAATCTCACCAGATCTCACCAGGGGGGAGGGGGGGGTCTACGGAAATCTCACGTGAGATTTTGCGAAAAATTTGGGGACAGTAGAGCAAAAAAAAGGTCTACAATTTGCGCCAAAGTCGATTTTAGGAGGGTATTTCGTCAAATAAGTTAGGGTGTGACCTAAAAAAAAAGGTCTACAAAAGTTTCCAGGGCGATTTGTAGGGCGGGTTCTCACGGACCAGATCTCACCTGAGGGGGGGGGGGGGGGGGGGGTCCGGCCAGATCTCACGAAATCTCACCAGGGGGGAGGGGGGGGTCCAGAAATCCGGAAAAATACCTCACGTAATTTGTGGATGCCCCCTTAGTGTTGCCAGGTCCAGATCGTTAAAAATCGGGACGGAGCGGAGGGTCAAAAAAATCGGGTATCAGGGCTACAAATCGGGACAATTCTCAAAAAATACATTTTTATACAATTACGTTATTTTTTAATCAATAGACGACAGGGGTAAGTTCTACAGGTATCTTTCTATCACATTATAGGAACTTATAAATATTATTACTAAATATTATAATAATAGTAAGCAGTGAATTCTTCACGGGAGTGTAGCCGGATTATGTCGTAAAATGACGTTTCGACAACCTGCTAGGTTGTCTTCATCAGTTCTATTTCAAGCAAACGTAGTCATTTTACGACACTATCCGGCTGCACTCCCGTGAAGAATTCACTGCATCAATACGCCCGGAAAGTCCTCACTCTCGTAATAATAGTAAGACTTATTGATTACGACTAGTTACAAAGTATTATGGAAATAATGTATTTTCAAGTTGAATTTTAAGTATTTTTTTTTATTCTTAATGAGTATAAAGTATTTTTTTTATTAAAATTGAATTCAGTGTTATATTTCATTGCCTTTATCATAGCTTTTTTTTATATATAACATAATTATGAAATTCGCCACAAGACAAATTGAAGCAGATTTTAATATCTCTGCTTTGACATGCTCGAAAGATTATTCGAGCTTTTAGACCAAATTATATTAGCCTGGAAAAAATTCCTTTCAGTTGCCGCATTTTAAACCAGTATGACGTCATGAAAGCAAATATTCAGATTAATGCCTCTGACAAAAGAGTTTTAAAGCTTAAGCTCGTTTGGCACAGTCTTAGAAATGACTATGCAGTTTCAGCATGAATTCTCCAACTGAAATTTGCTCATACATTTTACACTGTTATAGAAAATACGTGCAGGACATCCCTCTGATGTAATTTGATCATTATCATAGTGCCGTAACTGGAAAAACTTAATTGTAGCACCTAAAGTTCACATCTGCGATGTTGCAATGTAACTAGTAAGATGTTTACTATCAATACTGGGCTCCTTCAGACGTGTCACTGAATTTTTATACTTGTCTGGTGCTGCTTCATTCGCATCTTTATAAGTTCATATCGTTGGACTGTAAAATCTTACCATCATCACAAAAAAAGTTGTACTACCGTGATTGGAAGCGATAGTAGCAACACTATAAAATGAATCATTTTGGATAGTTTCGATCGCTTCTTGAGTAGTTGACGAGCCTAAACCATTTTTCGCAATCCCACTGGCCTTTGTTCATCCAAGTGACAATTTATCAGCATTTTTGGAATCGTTATACAAAGTACGATCGAGTTTTCATTCACAACCGAATTAACTGAATGACAAGGTGATATGCGTTTGTTACTTAAGCACCCATCACTTCTTGATTCTTGGATTCTCATTTCATCGGTGTTAAAAATAATTTCAGCGATGTTATTAAACTGAAAATCCTTTCTTTTTTCTTGTTTTCATTATATTTCTGTTGTTTTGCTGTCATTTTTGCCATCATGATATACGCTAAATTGTTTTTGGCACAGTTTGCAGGTTAGAGGGGGTCAGTTGTCCTATAAGCTGTGAATAGCATTATTGGTTTGATGCGATGCGTCTGAAGTGGACATAAGATTTCATTTTTTGCGACGAGTGATGGGTTTTATCAATTAGCAAAAAGAAGGGTAAATCGGGATGCGTCTCCAGACCCCGAAAATCGGAACGTCCCGCGCAAATCGAGACACCCGGCAACTCTAGTTACAGCCTAGGTAGCCTATGCTTAAATGAGGCCCTTGCTCTGGAAGATGTAGCCTAAACGTTTTCTTCAGTATTGTAAACGTGTAATAACGTAAGAAATTTCATTGTTGATTAAATCTGAAATTTTCAATTTCAACGGTCGTTATTTGGTACCGACAAGCTGCGCAGGTATTTCTAAACAAAAAAAGGTAACTCCGTCATTTATTTCTAGACAGTAATTAAAATATCCTACAAGTTTACACAGATTTGAACTGTCTATATGGATGCCTTTTTCGCAGTTGTATTTCACGATATTTCACTGGACTCCTTTCCTTCAAATGTCGTCTTTTGTAAAATGATAAATTTACAAGAAATTTCAAAATGCGACTTATCTCTCTCACAAATGAAGGAGGAACATAAAAATTAGTCAGAGGAAGGTATGGTTTTATACTGCTTGATGACGATTAATGAATATTTTTTGAAATGCGAAAATTCATAAAAGAAACACCAAATTATCATATATGTTATTTTTATAAGGTTTTTTTTTTGTCAAAAGCCATTATCTCTGTTCGTACCTAACCGAAATTGATAATGAATAACCATTTTATAGATTAAGATTTCCGCTTTGGTGACATCATATATTAAGACAGGAATTATTCGTAATTCGACCCTTAAATGGCAAAAGTATCAATATTTCTACAAAGCGTTTTTGTGTCACGAGTCATTTAACTCCCTTGATATCTAATCGATATATATAAATGAGGTACCATTTTAAAGATTAAGGTCTCCGCTGTGATCACATCATATTTTCAGAAAGGAATTTTTCGTAATTCGACCCTTTAAGAGAAAAAGTATCATTAATTCCATAACGTAT